>JAJONW010002928.1:0-52519 GCA_029582385.1 Solanum tarijense
CCCCCCCCCCCCCCCCCCCCCCCCCCCCCCCCCCCCCCCCCCCAGTAGGGACTGTGTGAGGTAAAAAAATCTTAAAATATGAAAAAAAAAAATCAAAAATAGTATTTAAATTATTTATTTTTTTGTTTAGGGGGGGTGGTGGTGGTTTGGAATTTGAAATTTAAAAATAAAAAAATTTAAAAAAATTAATTATTATTTTTTAACAGGGAGTGACGGGTATGGGGTATGGGTAGGGTAAGAAAAAAAAATTAAAGGATGAAGTAAAGTTTAGGAAAATGTTTTCCTTAATTTTGGAAGGGAAGACATTTTTCTTAAATTTGAGGAAAATGAGTTGATTTGAAAAACATTTTTCAAACATTTAAGGCCAAATATTATAATTGAAGATAGTATCTAGATACGTGTAGGGTAGGGCTTCGGTTAATGTTAGATTCAATCGCTTATTTTATAAAATTAATATCATATCAATTTTTTATTATTTTATTTTACTTCATAATTTGTGGTTTAGTTAATTTTCAATATTTTTTTGTTAAAACGTTATGATAGAAAGATGTGTAGGACACAAATTAAGGTTGAATATTAGTAGGTAAGAGTGCGACCATACTAGTAAGTAGGACTGCATTTTCTTGGTACCCTTACTCGTAGTCATAGGACTGTACAATCTTGTAGTTTCTTAATTATTCTTCAATTTTTGTTGCTATCTATGATTTCGTGTGGTTCAATTATAATATTATTTTATTGTAGTAGTGTTCTGCTATACTATCGAAAATATATCAAAAATAGCCTCTTTATCTCAACTTTGAGCTAGAGCCAAGGTTTGTGTACACTCTATCTCTCAGACCCCACTTTGTAGGACTACACTGGATATGTTGTGTTGTTGTTATGTAAGAATCACAAGTAGAAGTTAGAACACGATACTAAGTATACTTTCGTAGAATTTTAATTTGATAAAAACTCTCTAGACATTTTTACAAATTAAAAAAGCGATGAATCAAGAAAACATGAAAGGCGTCAATAATAAAGTTCTATCCCACTTTTCTACATGCGATGATGTAAAAAAATGAAGTTAAACAAAGATAAACAAATTAAAACAAAGGGGCTCAAGAAGTGAGTCTTCTAAAATACATCCAAAAAGAGAAATTTAAATCATATATTAAAGGAAAGATATCTAATATCTTAAAAACTTACTACTCAGATTAATCAAATACCAATGTAATCAATATAAGTAGCCTATTATTAGGTTTAGGAGATGGAACTTTAGGTACAATTGAGACAATTACTATTTACTTAACGACATTTATCTAGAATGTTGGTTATTAAAAGTACCTATATTATATTTGTTGACACCCAATTTTAGACCTCCACAATATATATTAATTACCGAGCTTCTCAAATTCCAAACGATTTGAAATAATTAATTTTTATAAAGTTCAAAATATTTTTCAAGTTATTTTTAATTAATATTATCATTTTTATAATGCTTAGATAATATATATGTCACGCCCCGAGCCTACACCCTGGACGTGGCCGGCACTCAAAGACCATTGCTGGCCCCAAGCGAAACCTTGACATGGCTTTCTTAACTCAGTGGAAACCTAACTCAACAGAATAACTCCATGCAATGCAAGAACATAAAACAACTTAACTGATGAAATCTGGCCCAAAAAGGCAACTCAAGTCTCAAAATAGAATATTTACATATATACATATATACATATATGAGAGACTCAATACTAACTGACTAACTGACTGTCTATGAAGCCTCTATAACACTGAGATGGATGTTGGGACAGACCCCGCAACATCCTAATAAAACAAAACTAAGAGAACAAAATAATTGAGTCCTCCGGAAAGCAAGGAGGCTCACCACTGACTTTGGAGTGCTCAATTGGATCAACGGCGTGTTGGATGCTGATCCTGGGTACCTGCGTCTGCATCATAATAAGATGCAGGCCAACTGGCATCAATACATTGAATGTACGAGTATGCGGGCTGGAAAGCTAAACCACAACTTAAGCTTGAAAAGTGTGCAAGAGAACACTTACCATGGCTCTGTTCGACTCATGAATAATTGAACTCAATATATAAAGCAATAAGACACATGCAATATATAAAGCTTGTAAAACCGTGTAAACAACTTAGCTCGTTAATGATAAAACAATAACAAACTCAACTTTACTTATATAAAAGTAATATAACTTTAGTGGGAGATTTTTTAACCGACAACAACCACTATGAGCCCTTGTGGTGATACAACGTTTTACCTCACGTTGCCCAAGGACCATCCTATACCTTGCCGTGATATAGGACCTTACTTTAATTTAGTGGATCCACTAGCTTAATCTTACGTGATCATCTAAAAAGAATGACCCGTTAATTCCCATGTTTGGCTACATGGTTCTTATGGAGAGTTGAGTTAATATGAACTCGCGTCCCCAATTTGATGCTCAATACTACTCCCAAAATACTTTAGCTCTTAAGTGCTTGAAACACATCTTTCTTTAGTTTGAGATAATAGCTCAAAATCTAGCCCAAAGGCTCACTTGGAATCGATGTTCCCTTTTCTTGAAAACTAGCCCAAAGGCTCTTTTGGAATCATAGTTCCTCTCTTACTCAAATGTGAAAACATTTGTAAACTTCTTTGGGAATACTTAGTTCCTTAATAGCTTTTGAGAAATGAACTCAACTTTAAACTCTTGACTTAACTTGAAACTCGATACTCTTTACTTGACTTGAAACTTGAGACTCTTTACTTAGCTTGAAACTCTATACTCTTTGCTTGACTTGAAACTTGAACCTTAAAACGAAGCTAAAACGTTCAATAAAGACTCTTGAACAACTTTGAAAACTTGCTTTGACTTACTTCTTAACTTCTAGACTTGACTTCTAACTTCACTTGACTTTGATCCGAACTTGCCTTGAATTGGATTATGGATTCAACGTATATGATCACACGTTTATGGATGAGTTCTTGACGTTTAGACGTACCTTAAAGTGTTGGAAACAACTATGAAACATAGGTACAATGCCAAGGACCATGCATGAAAAAGTGGGGAAAGAATGGGAAAGGTTAGCGTCCTTGGCGCTCTGAGAGCCGCGGGGCGCCAGACCACAAAGCTCAGAAAGGGCCTGCTGGCGCTCTGCTAGGCGCGCCGCCCCAAGGGCTGGACTTCAAAGTCCCTTTTAGGGCGCGCTGGCAGGCGCGACGCGCCACCCGTTTTCCCCGAAAACTCAACTTTTCTTCCTCCTTTGTCCAACTCTAAACCACCCTAACTTCCAGGGTTTCAACTCCAAACACTAATAATCAGAAGATCCCTCAGCATACAAGGGATTCAACTAAAAAACACAACCAAATCATGTACTAAACCAACAAGAACTTCAACAACACAACCAATCTTTTCTCGGAAATAAAACGAGTTTGGCGTGTGGGGAAAAGAGCCAACCCAACACTATGAACTCACATACCTAGTAGGGATCACCCCCGACGATATCCACAACGATTTTTGACGAAACCTTGCTTGATCTTCTCTTTCTTCTCTTTTTCTCCTCTTCACTCTCAAACCCTTACTCTCACTCTTTAAAATGGGAAGAATTGATCAAAAATCAGTCTAACACACTAATATAACCAAAAGAATTGGTTAGTGAAAAGACCAAAATACCCTTACAAATTTCTGGACGGACTTCCCTGCCAACTTCCCAACTTCCAAAGGGCATAGCTCACTTATACGAACTTGGAATCAAGCAAACTCGGTGGCGTTGGAAAGATCACTCCACGAGCTTCACAAACATAACTGGAACTACACCTAATTCATCCTGATCTAGGAGTTATGACTGTTCAAAGTTGGCCAAAAACTCATTCATTTCCCATACTTAACAAATTTCCCGAGTTTTGAATTCTTTTCAAGAATGACTATTTCCACTTCTAAGCCTCTTCATAGATATTTCAAATTGCCGGATGTTACAATATATATATATATATTTATTTTTTTTTTACTTTTTTTATTTTATTTTTTTTTATTTTTTTTATTCTATTTTTTAAAATTTTTTTTTTTAATTTTTTTAACATAATTATGTATATAATTAGTATATCTTATGAATATTCAAAAATTGTCTAAAAAAAAAGATTTTATTTTCAATTAATTATAATAGTTTACATTTTTGAATTAATTAGTTTATAATTAAGTCGATTATTTTATTTCGTTAAGATTAAGAAGCTCATTAATTAATGTATATCAATTCGTCTTATTTAGTTTTTAGTCGAACCACCAATTAAACCCAATTTAGCTACGATTGCAATTCATGAGGCTATCCCTTAATTGCAAGCCTAACCAATTTTTACTCCTCTTTTAACCTTCTTTTAAGACCAAATCAGCCCAGCCCAGCCCCAATTCTTTTCCAGTAACAATAACCCAACAATACCAGACCCATTCAATACAACAGCAGTACCAAATGACCCCTTACGTTTTGGTCTTCTTCTTCACGTAAAAACGAGCAGAAACCCAGCAACGCTGTAACCAGAAACGAGCCGGCAGCCCAGAAAATCGCGTCCAACAGTCCAGCGAGAACGAGCCCAAATCCAGACCAGCTCACTCACGTGTCGTCTTCCTCAACCTGTACGAAGCTCGTACAGCCAGCAGCTTTTATTCGTCCTTCGCAGCCAGGTGGAGTAATCTCAATGCCTCGCTCGTCCTTGTCTCGAGATCGAGCGGCTCCCTTTGTTTGTCCGTTGAAATTTGTTGAAGAATGTGGAGGAATTCGTACAGTGAGCTCTTATCCTTTAAGAATTTGATTTGGAATTCAAATTTCTCTGGTTCTTATCCGATTACTCACCCCTTTTCTCTCCAAAAACCGAACCCTAGCTTCCTAAACTCTCTTCTTTCTTAGTAGTAGAGGGGGGTGGGGGTGATTTCTTAGTTTTGGTTTCCTAAAGAAGTGATACATAAAAGAAACAGTGAGAAAAGTAAAAACAGAACAAAGTTAGAACATAGGTAGACAAAAAGAAAAGTTAGGAAGATAATATCCCTATAACTAAAGTTTCTGGGTCTACTGGTTTGGATATTGATTTTTCTGCCGGAATCTCTCCTTGAGGTGGTGGAATCGCTCTCAAGCTCGTCAGTTCCAGTTCGCTGCCCCCGGAAAGGTAACATTCCTTTTCTGATTTTTGTTTTCATTGTCATGATTTTGTCTTTATATATATATATATATATATATGAAGGCTGTTCTCATTCTCTATTTATTTCAGCTAGTAGAAGTCGTATGAGTCGAGTTGTTTACTGCTTTATTTTCCTTTTCGTGATGTCTGCGCTTTCATGCATAGAATTAAGTATCTTAGTCTATCTGTTAGTATTTTGCATTTTTTAAATCTCGTTTCTAATAATGTTGGTGGTATATTCCTTGTTATCTTTCATGCCTAGTTAGCTTATGATGAGTTTGATTAGGTCAAAGATGAGTTTAAGATGAGTCGGAAAGTTATTTGTTTCAAGTTGTTGGAACATTTTTCTTGTGTTAAATTCTCACAGTCAAAGTATTCCGTTATGCTGATTAGTTTTTTTTTTTTTTTATATCCTCATCATTTTCACGCTTAAAACATGTTAAAAAAATAAGATTTTATTATATGTATCTAAGTTAGCTTTAACTCAATTGGTATTTGGCTATCCCTTTCTTCCATTCTTCATGTTGCCTAGGGTGATTATCTCGCTACCTAAAGTTACCAGTTTTGACAGTCCGAACTATTTTTCTGCCTAATATTTTAGTTCGCTAAAGTTCAAGTTTTGTTCTTATGATTACTTGAAGCATGGATTTATTGTTGTTAGTCTTTCATGTGTATAGTATGCCGATCTCTTTAAATATAACATAAGCTGCCAGTAATTCGATTACACCTTATTTAGTCTTTCAGTTTGTTTATTTGAAATAAAGAAGGGGTTTGCGCTTAGTTAAATCCAAATGAGATGCATTTTAGCTTTTTTTCTTTCGAGTAGTTATTGCTCCCTGCTTCAAGAATGATCAACTTGAATAATTTTAATCCCTTAATTAGCATGTGTGTGAACTCATCTTGTTTAATGACATTTGTATAAGATTAGATAGTGACTAGCTAGTATGCTAAATTATTATTATTATTATTATTGTTATTATTATTATTATTATTATTATTATTATTATTATTATTATTATTATTATTATTAGTGTTATTATTATTATTTTTGGGGGTCTCAAGTTTGGTTAGTATTATTTTTAGTTTTTTTGTCGCCTATTGGCAGCTTATGAATTTATTACTGTTGTCTTTATTTTTATTAGTTTGTTACATGTTTAAAGTTTCACTAATCACCTATTATGTATTTTCGGATAAAGTGAATGATATTAATTGCCTTCTAATCTTTTCATTTACTTTCTTTGCATGTATATGAGTCCATAATGGACTGTTTCCTCTTTGCATCTCCGAATTGGGCCAAAGGCCCAATTTTCCTTCTGTTGAGTCAATTGGGTCAAGGGGAACCAAAGAATAAGTCCATGAATTCGGCGTACATGTATCGAAAACAAAATACATGAAATTGGAGTTGAAATACGAGGATATACAACAATATATACCAAGTGTATATGTTGTATATATGGCATATTCGGGCCCAAAAGCCCATCCCTTTTTTTTATTTATATTTTGTTATTTTGGGCCTAAGTCCCCTTGTATTTTAATTATTACTATTTTGTTAGTCTAGGAAAGGTACCAAATATTTGGCCTTTGGACCCAAAACTGAAATGAGACCCAAGTACTGGCCTAGGCGGACAGAAAATCAGACTTGTGCCCAAATCTCTCTCTCCTTATTACTTATGTCTTATGTTTGTTTAGTTGCCATTATTTGCTTATTTTCTAGTTAATTCTTAGGTTGTTCCCTAAACCATTTCCCCAAAAGATAATCACTTTAAATCGATTTACTTATATTTCCCTAAAAGATTGAAAGAGTATTTGTTTTCTTCCTTAAATTACTTTGAGCTATTTCACTTAATTAATGCCCTTATAATATTTTCCTTCCCCTTCAGAATGATTTTAAGTTTTAAAATTGTTATTTTCTCAATTTTAATTAAGTTGCTTGTTTTCTTAAAATAATTAGTCAAATAGTTAATTACCGGATAATCGCATGTTAGCGGATGTTCTAGATGCTTTAAAATCCTTCCTAGAACATTAATATGAACCCCGAACCCCCTTTAGTATTTTCATTAGATTTTCTGTTTTTAATCTTTTGAAAAAGTAGTTTCCTTAATTTTTCATTAAAAATTAAGTGGCGACTCTTAAAACCAGTCTAAAATTCTTATTTGAATAAAAAAATATTATTATCGTTAAATATAATATAGTGACAATTATAAGATTCTCGCAGAAGTATTTATTTGTTATAATGTATTGGATCGAATGTTGTATAAGACATTTAAAAATTACATGATTCAAAACGGACTAGTTGGAGTGTACTTGAGTTTCTTCTTAAATTCTTTTACTCTGCTTAACTTTTATGAAGACGAAGGAATATGAGAGATGGTGAATATTAAATTGTATATGGGTATACTATATATAGATTAATTGCAAACCTGCCTATATTACTAACATGAAATAGTGTGCATTTTGAGAAAAGTATCATAGAATAAATAAAGTTTTAGTAGCATAGAATAAAGTGTATATATATAGACATTACATTTAAGAAAACATATCATAGAATAACACTTTGAGTGTGTGTTCAAGCCACTATTTATTCTAAAATTTGATATCAAGTATAATTGAAGAACAACACTTTTAGGGTGTGTTCAATATGATGGAAGATTTGCTATTTTTTCTGGAAAAATATGTGAGTTTCTTATTTATTTTTAATGTTTGATAAATAAGTTGAATATAATATTTGTATAAAATCTAAGCAAGCACAATTAAGGTTGGCATGGGGGTTAAGGATGTGAGGGTAGCGGGGATGAGGACTATGAGATTGGTATATAGGCGTATTCAAAATTTCAATAGAATAAGTGCATTATTTTGAAAAGGATGATCTATGATATATTTTCTTAGATTGGAGAGAAGAAACCATTTTGTGCAGTTGATTTTCCTCTTTAAGAATTTGATCCAAGAATTGACAATATGCCCTGTTTCACTATAGTTGCCTTTAGGGGTGGGCATTCAGTATTCGATTTGGGATTTTTTAATTTTGGGTTTGGTAATTCTGTAATTGATAGTTAAAAATAGATACCAAATATCAATTTTTTAAATTTTGATTTGGTAATTCAGTAATCGGTACATTGAACTTTATAGCCAATTGTATTACAAAGTTTATACTATTTATCCAATTATTTCTATGGAGACACGATATAATAAAAGATTAACAAGTAAAAAGAAATTAAGAAAAATAAATTACCTCCGCTCGTCGTCCTTCTCTTCCGGGCTTTGAGTTATTTGTTCTTATTCTCACTCAAGTGATATAGGGAGGGAAGTTAACATTTTTGAAGAGGAAGAAAACATGATGGAGTTTTTATGACTACATAAATGTAACTTAACATATAATTATTATACAAATTTGAAGTGATTTGACTAGTACATGTAATTAATAATGCACATTAACAAAGGTTGTTAAATTTTTATTGGTATTAGTTAATTGTCATTGAATTCAATTTTTAATTGCTTAATATTTTTGTTTAACCACTAAAATCAATATATTAGCCTAGCATTTACAATGCAGTTTTATATTACTCTTTTAAACATGTTAATAATCGTAAATCCAAAAGAACTTTTATCCCAAACTTGCAACCCACACGGCCCAGCTCCGCTCTGCGTGAATTTTGAAAAAAATATATTTAAATCTGCTCTGCTTTATTATCACCCCTAAGTCAAGTGGAGAATAGCGCAAGTGTGTGTGCAAGCAACCATTTCTTGAATTAATGACAAATTAAACATAGAATGAGAGAGTAGAAATGATAACTCATAAGCTCATCAACAATACAATTAAGACAATTACTACTTACTTTAAGGCACTTGTGATATGCTAAAATAGTTTGTATAGCTGTGAGTATGAGGAGTGTGATGGCTTTCATAGTTGAAGCTCCTACCCAAGGACTACTAAAATAATTGTGCTTCAAACTTTCCCTCATTATGTTCCATGGTTTTTCATCACAATGTTTAATTGCTTTTGTGAATACTTCTTTGAAATAGAAGTTGGAATAAGCAGTGACCCCGTTTCTGATTTTGTTGAAGAGGCTAGCCACTTTTTTGTGATCTCCTATCCAGTTTGCTATGATTCTTTTACGGCGAAGCAAACTCACATCTTTATCTGAGTTAATTAGTTGATCCATAAAAATTGCATAATCACTGAAATATAAATATTGTAAATCAATTGATTGTTGCTCATAAGCAATGAAATTTCGCAGGAGGGTTTCTATACTATCTACCACATCAATAGAAGGTATTTCCATCAATCCATTCTCAAACTTTATATCAAATAAACTTGTCATATGATTGACCTTTGCAAAGCTAAATCCAACTTCAGAAAGCTTTGTTGCATTAGGCATGACCTTATTCCACTTCGTGTCATTGTCGTTTGACAATTTCTCGAAATTCCTCAGACATGAAGCAACGTATTCTAACATGAAATAGTGTGCGTTTTGAGAAAAGTATCATAGAATAAATAAAGTTTTAGTATCATAGAATAAAGTGTATATAGACATTACATTTAAGAAAACATATCATAGAATAACACTTTGAGTGTGTGTGCAAGCCACTATTTATTCTAAAATCTGATATCAAGTATAATTGAAGAACAACACTTTTAGGGTGTGTTCAGTATGATGGAATAATCAATGTGGAACGCCACTTGTACGCAACTCTTTTTCTCTACTTTTATTAGCCGAGAAGTCTTTAAAAATGAGGAAGCTAACTTTTCTTAAGAAGTAGGAAAATCAAGTTACACAACTGACATTCCATCTTGATAGTGTCCTCCCCACCTTCCGACACCTCATCTTCAGCTCCACCACTCCACACCCCCTACCCCCATCTTCACCTCTCATAAGTTATAGTATATATATACACATGTTTTCAAGATAATATTTTTTTGCCCGCATATCAAATACAAGAAAATAAGTAATAAGCCTACATATTTTCCGTCGTACCAAACACACCCTTAGCATAAACAACAAATACAAATAAAATATTCAAGTTCCTTAACATACACACAATTTATCTTGTTCCCTCTCTATTAATTATTATTATTAATACATATATGTTAGCATAGAAAGAGATACCTCATCTTTTGTAGCTTCTCTTAGAGAAAGTTGATCAATTAGTACTGGAAATTGGTCATGATCTATTGGCACAATCTCAGTATGGTGAGTCATAACCTTCTTGAGACTGTAATTCCAATAATCATATCATCTTCATCATATATCATATCATATCATATATTACTGAAAGTGGGAAGACCTCAAGTTAAAAGTTGGAGTACTATTTTGCCCTTTTTACTAAAAGTGGGAACATTAAAATGAAAGGTTGAAATACCTTTTTACCCTTCAAAACACTATTTCTATTTATTTTTTTTACAAAACCAAATATACATACTTTTTTTTTTTTTAAATCAATTACCCGAATAGGGTGTATTGTATTAGCAAAAAGGATTAGAGGGGGGCTAGACCTGACCTCAATACAACACTGATCCGCACAAAAAAATCGAAGGCTTACAAAAACTACTATAGTGCCTTCTGTAAATTTATGAAGAAGAAAGAACTAGCTTACAAAGAAATTTGCTCTATCATATTTGTTCCGAATACTAGGCAGTTGCCATTTGTCCAGTAGAAAGAGACCTTTAGCTTGTCTAGGGAGATTGGAATAGAGTTGAGTGATGAGCATCTGGTGAGAAGAAGAAGCCAGTTTTGCTAAACAATCTGCAACTTGGTTTCCCTCTCTGAAACAATGTTTAATTTGCATGTGTACTCTTTTTTTGATGACGTTGATGGAGTCAATGACTTGTTTCAGCTTCATATTTGTAACTATATCGTTGGCGAGCATATTGACTATATTCATGGAGTCAAGTTCTAGAATAAAATTAGTGTACCCATGTTGATTACACCATTTTACACCAAACTCAACTGCCATGGCCTCTGCCATGTTGCTATTTTTGCACTCAATGGGGAAGGAGAATGCCATGATCAGGTCTCCATAACTATTCCTTATGATTCCCCCAATGCCTGCCCTTCCAGTCTCATGCACATAGCTACCATCAGTATTGATTTTTATGATGCCGTTTTGAGGATAACTCCAAGTTACTTGCTTCATTATCTGAACTGGTCTGAGCCTCTCAACTTCTAGGCAGAATGATGGCCAATGATTACTTCCACGGAAGTTTTGAAAAGTATTAGCCAAAACAGATTTTATAGTATGAACGGTTTGATAGCACATTTTGTTTGTTTGAAGGTATTTTTTGCCTCCATATTTGCAAGAGCACCATTGCTTCCAAATCTCCCAACAAATAATTGTAGGGGTAATCTTCAAGATAGTCTTGTGAATGGCATTTTCTGGTTTTGTTTCCCACCAAGCACTGAAGATATTGGTCATAGGTTGATTTTTATGTTGGATTCCGAGAGGGTTTCCCATCATGCTCCATAGTTGCCTAGCTGCTTCTCCCTCCCCAAACACATGATACATAGTGTCATTATGTGCATTCCTACAACAAAAACAATCATTTTGTGAGTTGATATTAAGCCTAGTAATTATGTCATTGAAGGGCAATCTCCTTTTAAACATTCTCCAAGTTAAGAAAGATATTTTAAAAGGCATCTTATTATGCCAAATGCTGTTGAGAAAATTATTTTTTGGTCTTTGTTTTCTAACTATTTGCCATGCAGAGTAGTTAGTAAAAACACCATTTTCAGTATCATTCCAGATAGGATAATCCTTTTCCATGTTATTGCCTATTACAATGCCAGAAATAATCTTCACAATGTAATTGGGAACAACACTGCTTAACTTAACAGTATTCCAAGACTTATTCACAAAAAAGGAATTAATCAGAAGTTTAGGACACTTACCTGGGCCTTGACATAACTTAGCCAAGGCTCCTATACCTGTCCAATTGTCCCACCAAAAGCTGGAGTTTCCTTCTTGTACTTTCCAAATAATGTGAGGTTCAGCTTGTTCTTTGATTTGCATTAAACTTTTCCAAGTATGAGAGTCAACAGAAGTTGCCACTTTTTTAACAGGGTGAGCTATTTTGCAATATTTTTTAATAAGAAACTTAGCCCAAAGAGATGGTTGAGTTCTAAACCTCCACCATCTCTTAATTATCAAGGAGTTACAAATGTCATTCATACTCCTAATGCCAATTCCTCCTTCATCTTTTGGAATACACAAGTTTTCCCACTTACTCCAGTGGTACTTATTCTTACCATCACTACTACCCCATAGAAAGTTAGCAAAGTGTTTCTCAATAAGATTGATGGTACCATTGGGAGGAGTAATAGCAGACAATGTGTAAATAGGCACAGATTGTAAAACATGCTTGATGAGAATAACCTTTCCCCCATGAGATAACATATTACATTGCCAACCATTCAATCTTTTAACAATTTTGGCTAACATACCATCAAAATAGCTAAGATTCTTTTTCCCATTATAGATAGGGCAACCCAAATAAGTGAAAGGGAAAGTGTTTTCCATGTAGCCAGTCACTCTTCTCAATCTGTTGATCCTAATAGAAGCAGTTTTAGGAGCAGTAATAAAGAAACTCTTAGCATCATTAACCTGTTGACCTGAGGCTTTTTCATACCTCCTGATTTGATGCTTGATGAGCTTAATAGATTTATTATTGCCCCCGCTGAAAATCACTATGTCGTCCGCATAGGCAAGATGATTAATGACAGGTCCATTAAAATTCATGCTAAATGGAGTAAAATGCTCATGAGAGTTAAGACTATTTAGCATTCTAGATAGTAACTCAGAGCCAATTATAAAAAGTGAAGGGGATAGAGGGTCTCCCTGCTTAAGACCATGTGAGGAGCTGAAGAATCCTACTCTATTGCCATTGATAAGAATGGAATACCACACATTAGCAATAATCCTCCAGATCATGTCCAACCATATACCAGAGAAACCAAATTGTTTCATGACACTCATTAAGAAATACCAAGACATTTTATCATAAGCCTTTGCCATATCAAGTTTCATGATAACATTCCCACCTTTATTATATTGTTTAATGCCATGAGCAATTTCTTGAGTTAACAAGACATTTTCATGGATTAATCTTCCTTTGATAAATCCACTTTGATTTTCAGAAATAAGTCTTTCCAACAGGGGGTTAAGCCTATTAGAAAGAATTTTGGAAATAATTTTACAAGTGAAGTTGCTCAAGCTTATGGGTCTAAGTTCAGAAAAATTAGAGGGAGAATCCGTTTTAGGAATCAAAATCAGACAAGTATGTGAATAAAACTTAGACAAATTCTTCCCTCTAAAGAAATCCTGAACATAATCCATAATATCGTATTGAATTATGTCCCAGCATTTGTGAAAAAATATACCTGAGTAACCATCAGGACCAGGGGCACTTGAAGCACTCATGTTAAAGACTGCGTCTTTGATTTCTTCCAGATCAGGGACTGCAACTAATTTGTTGTTGTCGTCATCTGCAATGCAAGGGTTAATATAATTAAGGATATCAAAATCATTGAAAGTATGAGAAGTATTAAACAAATTTTTAAAATGGTGAACTGCAGCCTTGGCTATCTTGTCATCTCCTTGAACCCATTTGTTTTTGTGGTTTTTGATCATGTGTAGTTGAACCTTTCTTCTTTTGTCCTTGATTACACTATGAAAATATTTAGTATTTGAGTCTCCTTCTTCCATCCATCTGACTTGAGCTTTTTGTTTCAAGATGCCATCTTGGAGGTTCATCCATCTGTAATATTCTGCTTGCCCTTTGTTTAATTCTTCCCTGCTAAATACAGTGGGATTACTAAGATCCTCATCTTCTAGGTCTTTCATCTTGATTTCCCACTCTTTTACATGGTCAAAAACATTACCAACAACATCTCTCGACCACGTGCTGAGCTTTTTGCTAAGAACTTTAAGTTTTTGTTGAAGAATCCATTGTGCGTTCCCTGTGATATTGGTATTCCAAGCATCTTTCACTATGTTCATAAATGAAGGTTGGTCTATCCAAATATCCAGAAACTTGAAGTATTTAATACTACTTTGGTGGTTGTCAAAACACTTGACCAAAAGAGGTCTGTGATCAGAACCAGCTCTAGGAAGGTGTGTAACAATGTTATTTTGATATGATTCAGCCCATTCCTCGTTGATGAACACTCTATCTAGCCTCTTCCAAATCCTCTTCCTTGGTATCCTGTTATTGCACCAAGTAAATTTTGGTCCATTGAAACCCAGGTCCGACATTTCACAGGCATCCATACAACTACTAAAGTCATAGCTCTTGGTCATTCTGTGTGGCCTTCCCCCAATTTTTTCATTAGGATCAAGTATGACATTGAAATCTCCACTGATACACCATGGCCCCTGGATGATCCGATGAATTCTTTCCAGATCATCCCATAATATCTTTCTCTCTGCAGAGTTGCATTTCGCATACACTGCAGTAATATATGCATCCTTATCAATGCCAATATTGTGCATTTTGATAGTGATTTGTTGTTCAGTGTTGTCAATAATGGAAGTGCTGAAGTTTCCATCCCAAAATAGCCAAATCTGACCATTTAGGTTAGATATGCTATGTTGATAGCCAAAGTACTTCATGTATTTGTCAATCTTGATCATGTTCAAGAAAGGTTCAAAAATGGCTACAAAGTCAACTTTGTGAAATTTTATCAGATTTCGAAGCCTGTGATTGGCCTTTTTGGTTCTAATACCTCTAATATTCCAAAAGATTGCCTTAATCATGAAATATTATATGGTATTCTTTTTGGCTTCCTTTGTCGTGATGACATTGGAATTTTCTTCTTTCTGTTTCTTGTTGCCCTTTTTATTTCCATCTCCTTTTTGGATCACCGGGGTGAAGCCAACTGTATCTTCACTAACTTGTTGTTGCTGCATTTGTTTATCAGATACTACAACAACAACTTTGTTGGGAGATATCACATTGTATTGTGGATCAAGATTTTTCTCACTTTGCTTGTTAGTGACTTGCTTCGGGATGTTTGGTTGGTTGAGATCAACTACCAGATTCAGGCCTTTCATATTTTTAATCATAGAGGGAATTTTTTCTGATTTTTCTTGTCTACTACCATCATGTGTTTGCCTTTTCTGGGTTCGATTGGAACTTTCTTCGGAGCTTCCAGTGAGATGATCATTTTCCTTGCTGGAGATGGTCATATTATTCATACAATCTTTTTCAATTCCTTTGTCATCCTCCATTCCCTTTTGTTGACCTGGTTTACTTTGTCCCGCATCTTCTTTATTGGCGTCTTGTTGATCGTGTAATTTTCTAATAACTAATAATTAGATATAGATGGAATCCGTTTTAAAAGTATTCAATGTGCATTAAATTATTTAATGATGGAATTAAGTAAGATATGTGAATGAGAATGACCCGTACTTTACTCAAAATATTTTTACGTTTTTGTCAAAGCATGAAGAATTTTAAGAGATGAAATTCAATGCACACTACATTCCTTATAGATGAATGTAGGACATTTAAAATTAGTCTAACCTTTAGACTTCTCCAATTGAGCTACTATAAAATAGTATAAATACCACTCATTTTCCTCAAATGGATAAAGGAAGTTGAAAAACTAAATTTCATATGACAGCCAAATTACTCGAAGGTAAATGACAACTATTCATCCAATTATTTTACAAGATGGTAAAGTTAGTTTCATCATTTAGACAGAATTAATATGTAGCAATAGTTTGGCTAATTCTCATTATTTATTTAGGAAAGAGATATTCTTTTTTCGCCTTACATATTGTAAATTGTAATAGGACGTTATCTGCTTTGAGTGTTTTGTCGATACCATCATCTAGACAACTTTTTTAGATTTGTGTAATACAATAATTATATCTATTTTCTTTTGCTATTTATTGTAATTGACACTTTAATTATATTGTAATTTTCTTTTGGACAACATCTGAAGTTTGAGGAAGTGGTGTAATTTCAGAGGCATATCCAGGATTTTTAGATGATGAGTGTACTATTACGAAAAGGTGGATTATAAATATAAATTGACTGGTTTGATATTAGGTTCTTATCACTGAAAATCATTAAAATTTTAAAATTATAGGTCCAAAATAATTTTTTATCCATCCAAACCACTTAGAGAGGTGTTACCCAATTTTAGAAAGGAAAATAAAACAAGATAGCTAAGAAATTCATATTTCTAACCTCACTTAGAGAGGTACTCAATTATCATCCCACGTCATTATATGATACTTTTTGTGTGGGTTTACACATTTATATTTAAATATGTTTAAAAAAATATAACACTACTATATATGATTTTGGGAGGGGAGCATAGGTTCACGTGAATCCGATGACCCCCTCCTAGATACGCCTCTTTAATTTGGTCATCTTTTGAGGTCATCGTAATCGAGTGTGTCACCCTTCTTTGATAACTTCCTTCAATTGTAATTCCTACAAAAGACACATTTTGAAAGAAAAGAAGTTAATTATTAGATGATATATATGAAAAAAAATGACGTTCTTGTAACAACTAAAAGAATAAGTAAGTAATATGATTTTACTATGCAATTTTTTTTTTTATAGTTAAAGTGATTATTTAAACAATAGCGAATTTTTTTTTCTTAAATTCATAAATTTTCGAATGCTGAAAATTTATTCATATATAATCTACAAATCTCATTTTAGACGTGACTTAAAATATTAAACCCTAAATAAATTTGATCTCCTACTCTTATTTTGAATTATTCTTTCAAGACGAAATATAGTAATTCAAATTAGACATATTATTTGAGGGTTCATTTCATATATACCTACTCGTCATGTGTCCGAACCATCTTAGCCTTGCTTCCGTCATCTTATCCTCCATGGTGGCCTCTCACCGTGCCCTAAATAGTTTCGTTCCTAATGATTTCTCTCTTAGTATTCCCACATATCCATCTGAGCATCCTCATCTCCGCTACCTTCATCTTCTGAACCTGTGTATTATTGACTGCCCAATACGATCAACCCCATGTAACAAAACAGGTCTAATCACCGCTCATTAGAATTTACCCTTAAGCCACACATTAATTCTTATTACACACGATCTCTTAAGCGAGCCTTCATTTCACCCGCTCTGGTCCAATATGTTGTGTGACATACTCCTATTTGTCTCCCCGTTACCTTGAATAACGGACCTAAGATACTCCGCCTCACGTGCTATGTCATTAAACTTGCACTTCAGATACTCAAAGTTGAAGTACGTACGACCATAGTAACTTATTTCATAGACCTGTTTTCTACAAGAGCAGAGCAAAATGCCTAAAACTCAAACAATGATTGTTACAGTAACATGACATTTTGATCTGAAGACCTTAATTTCATTTTTTTCTTTGGCATCATCTATAGATTAGCATTTTTATTAGGAGATACCAATCCGTTCGTATTTAATTTCCATCGGTCCAAAAGTACTTAACACAACAGAGTAAATATTAATTAAAAGGCAGATAATTTTTTTTATTTAGAATAGTCAGACGTCAATACAAGTATCGAACATACATGAGATGGGAGACTAGAAAAAAAATACAACTACAGTAACATACCAAACATACCAAACAATATTCATATAGCTCATCCGTCATTGTATGATTATCACACAATTTTTGATACAATTCGTAATTTTGAATTTCAACGAACTAAAACTAAAATTCAATCCAAAACTAACTTAATTTTTACCCAAATAATCTCAAATTTTATATTATAAGTTTCCTCGACGTTATAGTTCATTTGAGAAATCACCAATTCAAAACAAAATTCGTTTTCAGCAAATCAATTTTGAGAACTTGAACTTCAAGCTCTTTCAAAATCTTTATGGAATCATTAATTTGTGCTAACTTATTGAATATTTTATTTCTTCTCTTCAAAGTAACAAAATGCACCTTCGAAAGTTATCTCATCATTTTTTCTTATAGATTCTCCAACAAGGAAAATTAAAAAAAGAAAAGAAAGGTATCTATTATTTAAAGATTATCAACTTTAACTAATCATTTATAAATAAATAGGGAAAATTACGCAATTAAGCAAACTTATACTACTTAATTAGTCATTATAGATATAGTTTGACTGTAATTTTGAATTTCAACGAACTATAATTAAAAATTCAGTCCAAAACTAATTCAAATTTTACCAAAATAATCTCAAATTTAATATTATTAGTCTCTTCGACGTTCTAGTTCTTTTGAGAAATCACCAATTCAAAATGAAATTCGATTTTGAGATCTTGACATTCAAGCTCTTACAAAATCTTTATGGAATAACCTCCATGAGGTACGGTGTGCATACATTTTGCCCTCTCTAGACCCTACTTGTGGTGTCGCGCAGTTCTAAAGTTATGCCTTGAGCATAACTTGTGTGATTCAATTTTAAATTCTTGGCTTGCAGTTAGTAGAGAATATGTACTTTTCTTTACTCTATCATCTTTCTACTTTAAGACTTTTTCCCCTGTCGGATTGTTTTTATGCTTTAAATACTGAATTCCATGTTAACAATATTATCAAACTCTCAATATTAATTCCATACACACTTTACCTTTTACAAATTAAAAATATTAATTTCCATACACCTCTTTTTTTTCAATAAAAAATATGGCTGATGCCTTTGTATCATTTGCAGTACAAAAATTGGGTGATTTCCTCATACACGAAGTTTCCCTGCGTAAAAGTCTCAGAGATGAAATTAGATGGCTGAGAAATGAGCTACTCTTCATGCAGTCATTCCTAATAGATGCAGAACAAAAACAAAGTGGAGATCAAAGAATTCAACAATGGGTGTTTGAGATCAACTCTATTGCTAATGACGCTGTTGCTATACTCGAGACTTACAACTTTGAGGCTGGTAAAGGTGCTAGTCGTCTCAAGGTTTGCGCTTGCATCTGTTGGAAGGAAAAGAAATACTACAGTGTCGCCAAGGAGATTCAATCACTCAAGCAACAAATCATTGATATCTCTCGCAAACGAGAGACATATGGTATTACAAATATCAATAATAATAATGCAGGAGAAGGTACAAGTAATCAGGTTACAACATTGAGGAGAACTACCTCATATGTGGATGACCAGGATTACACTTTTGTTGGCTTTCAGGATGCTGTACAAACATTGCTAGCTCAACTTCTCAAATCAGAGCCTCGTAGAAAGGTCGTCTCCATTTATGGAAAGGGCGGATTGGGCAAGACTAATCTTGCGAGAAAACTCTACACCAGTCCTAATATAGCCTCTAGCTTCCCTACACGCGCCTGGATATGTGTTTCTCAAGACTACAACACAATGGATCTTCTTAAGACTATCATAAAATCCATCCAAGGTTGCACCAACGAAACTCTAAATTTGTTGGAAAGGATGACAGAAGGAGATCTAGAAATTTATCTTCGTGATCTATTAAAAGAACGCAAATACCTTGTGGTGGTTGATGATGTATGGCAGTATGAAGCATGGGAGAGTTTGAAAAGAGCATTCCCGGATAGCAAGAATGGTAGCAGAGTCATTATTACCACGCGCAAAGAGAATGTCGCTGAAAGAGCAGACGACAGAGGTTTTGTTCATAAACTTCGTTTCCTAAGTCAAGAAGAAAGTTGGGATCTCTTTCGTAGGAAACTACTTGATGTTCGAGCAATGGTTCCAGAAATGGAAAGTCTAGCTAAGGAAATGGTGGAAAACTGTAGGGGCTTACCTCTTGCAATTGTTGTATTGAGCGGACTACTTTCGCATAAAAAAGGGCTAAACGAATGGCAAAAGGTGAAAGACTGCCTTTGGAAGGACATTGAAGAAGACTCTTTTCATGAAATCTCCTCCATACTATCATTAAGCTACAACGATTTGTCAGCTACGCTGAAGAAGTGTTTTTTGTACTTTGGTATTTTTCCAGAAGATCAAGTGGTCGAGGCTGATAACATAATACGGTTGTGGATGACAGAGGGTTTCATCGTACCAAGAGGAGAAGAAAGAATGGAGGATGTCGCTGAAGGCTTCTTGAATGAACTGATAAGACGAAGCTTGGTTCAAGTGGCTCAAACATTTTGGGAAAGAGTGACTGAATGTAGGGTTCATGATTTACTTCGTGATCTTGCGATACAAAAGGCATTGGAGGTAAAGTTCTTTGACATTTATGATCCAAGAAAGCACTCCATATCTTCTTCATGTATCAGACATGCTATTCATAGTCAAGGAGAAAGGTACCTCTCACTTGATCTTTCTAACTTAAAGTTGAGGTCAATTATGTTCTTCAATCGGGATTTTTGTAATGTGTTCCAACATATAGATGTGTTTCGACATCTGTATGTGTTGTACTTGGATATTAAAGAAGGTGGTGTTATACCTGATGCCATAGGGAGTTTGTACCACCTCAAGTTGTTAAGCTTGAGAGGTATTGATAATCTTCCCTCCTCCATTGGCAACCTCAAGAATTTACAGACACTTGTCATTGTCAATGAGGACGGATCATTTTGCCAACTACCCCCCAATACAGCTAACCTAATAAATCTAAGACATTTAGTTGCTCCGTATTCAGAGCCTCTGGTACGTATAAGCAAACTCACTAGTCTTCAAGTTGTTGATGGTGTTGCTTGTGATCAGTGGAAAGATGTTGACCCTGTTGATTTAGTCAATCTTCGAGAATTAAGTATGCATTATATTAACAAATCTTACTCCCTAAAGAACATTAGCAGCTTGAAAAACCTTAGCACTCTCAGATTGTCGGGTGAGTATGGCAACTCATCTCCATTCCCATCCCTTGAATTTGTTAATTGTTGTGAAAAGCTCCAGAAATTGTGGTTAGATGGGGGAGTAGAGAAACTGCCTGTGTTTCCAAATTCCATCACAATGATGGTTCTTATAGACTCAAAACTCATGGAAGATCCAATGCCTATTTTGGGAATGTTGCCAAACCTAAGGAATCTCGAATTATTAGTAGGAGCTTATGAAGGAAAAGAAATAATGTGCAGTGATAACAGTTTCAGTCAACTAGAGTTCCTTCGTCTTTATGATCTTGAGAATCTAGAAACATGGCATTTAGCCACAAGTGCCATGCCTCTCATTAAAAGTCTTGCTATCAGTCGCTGTCCAAAGCTGAAGGAGATTCCAGAGAAAATGAAAGACGTGAAACGTATTTCATAATAGGAAAGGTAAATATACAAACTAAACAAATTTCAATCCTACATAACTTTCTTTATTTTTTCTTTTATATAAAAATAATATTTGTGTTAAAACAACAGAGAAGAAGCTGTCACTTGAAGACATTCACCTTCATCAACTTGGCTTCTCCAAGCATCAATCAAGTTGGATTATTTCAACATTCTGTTTTTTCTTATGTTTTGGTTTTTCAATGTTTAATTTCTTTCTGTTTTATTGCTTTTGTTAGTGTGTGGAAACATGTGTTGGAAGACAACTTTTTTTTTTTTTAAATTTTGTGATGATTTAATTAACGAAAAAAGGGTTAAAAATATTCTTAAATTATGTGAAAAGAACAAAAAAATGTCCTTAGTTGATAATTTGGTCCAAAAATATCATTGTCTTCAATAGTTTGAATAAGAATGCGCTTATTGTTACTTAATAAGACAAAATTGTCTTTTTTCAATTAAATATTTTTTTTTTGTTTTTTTTTTAAACACGTTCTTTTCCTAATAATGAATTTTTTTCAGTGGAAAAATACTTATCCTACTTCAATTTATAAAAAATTATTAAGAAATAAAAATGTATTCTATATTATTAGAAAGTTTTTATCGTTATCTAAATAAAAATTAATGACGGGGTTACTATGAGGGCATATAATAAAAGAAGAGAACTCGCTTAGTGTGCAGTGGAATAACAACTATGAGGGCATATAATGTATTCTATACTTATATAAAAAAACTTAAAGTATGTAGTAGTAAAATATTTTTAAAAAAGAAAAAAAAGAAATGGTGAATTTGACTGATAGAAACTTCTTTATCATAAAAGAAAAAGGGGGCTAACAAATTATATCTACACGCTAAGTTACTGATTTGAAGAAAAAGGCAGTCGAGTTTAAATTATTATACTAGAACACTTTCATGTTAGGTTATTAACAAATTCTAAGCTACTCGAGAGAATTAATTGTCACTAGAATACTCAAAACATAAAGTGTCACACACAATAAGTAATAAATACAAATAACACGTAAGTAGTTAAGAGTAGAGAAAACACATAAGAGATACACAAAACTATTTAACAAGAATAGAGAGAGGAATGTCGGCCACTTCCTCCGAACCCCTCATTTGTTGTTCGAATGGAGTTTTTAGAGAGCGAGAGATACACATAGATGTAATGCACATTTTGAGTATTGCGGGGACGTTGAGTCTTAAAGTAGGACTCTTCGACTCCGATGGTGTACATGTAAACCAAGAAAAGAAAGAGACACAAATTAGACAATAATTTATCTCTTAATCATATGCAAAATTGTAAATAGAGTAAGAAACTAGAATTCTTTCAACATTCAACATGTATTTTTAAAAATAAACTTAAGATCACAATGATCCAACACATATTAGCATAGTTTGACATTAACAAAAGTGATTTTCAACACCAAGAATAGGTATTGAATACAACTCCATCAAGTTCTCTGGTAACATTTCTTTCATTTAACATTAATAAAATCTCAACTCTTGATCACTTAACGAGAAATCCAACCTTTATTCAGCTTTAAAAACTTTTGTGAACCAAATTCTTATAAACTATCTCAGCATTTTAAACAAAAATAAATAAATACTTGTGAAAGTAACGGGTATTTTCAGATTCGATCAGAAATAAATATAAACAGTGATGAACATCTTGATGGTTCATAATAAATAGGCTTCTAAGTAACACTGCTAATTAAAACTCAACTTCTGTACATGGTTGATAAACTTTTGTTTTGCTGAAAATGGAAGGAGGCGTGAGAAAGAAAATTAGCGTTGTTAGAGGTAGAACCCTAGTTATTTGAGGTTTAAAAAAAATGATCCGAAAATTGGACAGATTTTAACTTTAAAAAATGGGCATAATATAGCCGAATTGGATGAATTGCTTGTCACGCCCCGAGCCTACACCCTGGGCGGGACTGACACTCGAGAACCATTTCTGGTCCCAAGCGAACCCTTGATCTGACTAGACTCTCAGCGGAAGACTTTAAGCATTATTACAAGGATCAAATGCATTTATAAAACAACTTTCTCAAATTAAACTCAGAACGTTTAAGGATAAAACATTCAAACTAGCCATAGATGGCAACTCAATGTCTTATAGTAAAACATCTGAAATACAAGACTAAAGAACTATGACTACTCAACTATGAAGCCTCTAAAACAAAGAGGGATGTCGGGACAAGACCCCCGATCATCCTAACAACTGAAATACTAAAGCAATGTAAAAGGAGTCCTCCGGAAAGCAAGGAGGCTCATCAACTGATTTTGAGTGCTCAACTGGATCAACGAGGAGCTAAATACTGATCCTGGTTACCTGTGTCTGCATCATAAAATGATGCAAGTCAAATGACATCAGTACATTGAATGTACGAGTATGCAAGGGGAATACTAAACAAGGCATGAGCTTGAAAGAAATATGAAAAGAACACTTACCTTGGCTTTATTCAACCTATGAATAACTCAACTCAAATGCAAAGTGAAAACAACAATAATGGTGCAGCTTATACAAAGCATTTAAAACAATAGGTGATAACTCAATGTATTAAAGAGATACAATAACAACTCAGTTTACTCATATAATAAAGTAATATAATATTGTGGGAGTTTCTCTAACCGAAAATCACCACTATGAGCCTAAGTGATGATACAACGTCTCGCCCACGCTGTCAGAACTGTCCTATACTTTGCCGTCATATAGAACTCCTCAACTAAGTGGATCCACTAGTCTATGCTAAAAAGCACTAAGGAATCATCTAAAAAGTATGATCCTTTCTACCCATGATGGCTACATGGTTTATGGAGACTTGAGTTATTATGAACGCACGTCCCCATATCGGTGTTCAATACTACTCCCAAAATATACTCAGCTCATATGTTTTAAAAACAAAACTCTTTATGTGATTTGAGATAATTACTCAAAAACTAGCTTAAAGGCTCTCTTGGAAATCGGTGTTTCCTTTCTTTCTCAAATGTGAAAATATTTTAACTCTTGGGAATACTTAGTTCCCGTATAATCTTTGAAGAAATGAACTTTACTCTTACTCTTTACTCAACTCAAAGCTTAAGTCTTAAAAACAAAGTTAAAATGTTTGTAAAAGACTTTTGGAAAACTCTATGAACTTCTCTTGACTTGACTCGTAACTTTCCTTGAATTGAATTATGGATTCAAGGTTAATGATCTCATATTTATGGATGATTTCATGATGTTTAGACGTACCTTAGAGTGTAGAAATCAACTAGAAAACATAGGTACGTTGCTAAGGAACTAGTACGGAAAGAAGGGGGAAAAAGTGGGAGAACTGGCATCCCTGGCGCTTTGAGAGACGTGGGGCACCAGAGGGTAAAATTCAGAGACTGAATTGGGGCGCTCTGGTTGGCGCGGCGCCCCAGAGGTAAGATAAGATTTCAGGGACGGCTTTGGGGAGCACTGAGAGGCGCAGCGCCCCAGCCCTTTCCCAGATTTTTGACGAAATTTCTTCTTTGTTTTTCAACTCTAAACCCTCTAATTTCACTTGGTTCTTTCCCCAAACACTTAGAATCGACTATGTACTCAAAATACATATGATTCTACGCGAAATCACAACTAATTGCATGAATCATACTCAAGAAACTTCAACAACAAGAACCCACAAGATTTCAAACGAATTATCATCAAGAACTCATAAGATTTGCTTTCAAAACAATACAACTTCGCTGAATTGAATCATGATTGGCGCGTGGGTTAGCTAACCCAACACTATGTGATCTCACATACCTCGTAGATCCACACAAAAATCTCCAAGAAATCGACGAACCTTGCTTTTTCTCCTCTTCTTTTCTCTTATCTCAAAACCCTAACTCTTTTTGAAAAGCGTAAACTGAACCAAATCAGTTTAGACCCCAACTTAATTACCAAAGATGAAATTAAAATAATAGGGTATGGAAAATACCATAATGCCTTTCTAAAATCCGGATTAGACTTTCCTTATCCAAACAACCCAACTTCAAATGGGCGTATCTCCCTCATACGAACTCGAAATCGCACAAACTTGGCAGCGTTGGAAAGATAATACCAAGATCTTTCCTACAGTATCTCGAGGCACACCTAACTCATCCTGAGCTAGGCGTTATGGTTTTTTGAAGTTGACCAAAAACTCAAACTTAACATAACTTTTCCAATTTTCAAGATTTTTCATTCTTTTCAAAAACGACTCTTTCTAGTTCTTTCAAATAGCGAGGTGTTACATTGCTAGAGCATTTTGGGTCTTTTTTAAGTTAATTCATTTGAGCTTCTAATTTAGTAACTAGTATAATATACATTATATAAGAAATTTAGTGAGCAAGAAACTCGAAATAAAATAATAACAATCGATTGCGAGGAAGATGATATTGAAGTAAGAATATTGGTGTTGATAAGACATCAGTTATTTTAAGAATAGTGAAAAGGATAGTAGTAATAATAACAATAACAATAAATAGTGATAAAAAGTAGTAAAATGTAGCATATTCAGCTTATTAGTAGTTTAGAAGCTCAAGAAAATAAATTAGAAAGAAGAAGGGACAAAATTGGGTGTCAATAACTTGCCCCTCTTTGATCGAAGATGAAGAAAGAGTCTTTGGGCAAAGAAGTTGACTTAGTAGCCAATTTTGTCTCGACCAAAAAATATACGTACATGGAGAGTTTGAGGAGAGAGACACTAAAGGATTTTTAGCCACGAGAGGTCATGAGTTGAGGTTTATCAGTGGGAATGGTAATTTTTTTTGGATAACCTACATATATATCACGTATTCGTGGGACGTAGATGGAGATAAGTTCGAGAGTAGATCCTTGACCTCTACTAGCAAGTTTGATTTTCCTCTTTAGCAAATTTGCCCCAGTTCACTGCTAAGAAAGAGTTCCACGTTGTGATGCTTCTTTGGTTGCTTTAGACTGTTTTTCCTGAAACTGTAACACCTCAGATTTGAGAAAGAGTGGAAAGGAGTAGTGGGGAAAACACACAGGCCAAAACTGGACCAAGGAACCCCTCCACGGAGCCCTTGACAGGCCGTGAAGGGGACCACGGTCCGCGGGAGCCCTCATGATTAGTTTTCCAAGGCCAGCCTGCAGAAGCCCCTCCCACGGAGGCCTAAACGACCCATGGTGAGGACGACGACTCGTGAACCTGGCTCGTGAAGCCTTGCCAGAACATAATTTACTAAATATATTATTATTGTTGTTGTATTATGTTCCCAGGAAAACATACATGGAGTAGTATCCAAAACTTTATTTAATCATAATCTCCATAATCTTACATATTATTTTATATGATGTTGTGTTGTATTATATGTGACGTTCTACTTTAGTCTCTTTAATAGTCGTGAAGATAAATATATAAAATAAATTATAATTTACAAAGATCAATATCACTCTGTTGCAGTTTTGCATAAATGAATATGATCGATAAAATGTTTTGTTTGACATTTGCACAAGGATTTTACTTTTATAAAAATGATATTTTAAAAAACATGTACATTATCAACTTTAACTAATCATTTATAAATAAATAGGGAAAATTACTCAATTAAGCAAACTTATACTACTTAATTAGTCATTATATTTGTAGTTTGACTGTAATTTTGAATTGATGAACTATAATTAAAAATTCAGTCCAAAACTATTTCAAATTTTACCCAAATAATCTCAAATTTTATATTATTAGTCTCGTTGACGTTTCAGTTCTTTTGAGAAATCACCAATTCAAAACAAAATTCGTTTTCAACAAATCAATTTTGAGATCTTGACCTTCAAGCTCTTACAAAATCTTTATGGAATAACCTCCAAGGCTGAATTCAAATTAATTTGTGCTGACTTATCGAATATTTTATTTCTTCTCTTCAAAGTCACAAAACGCATCTTCAAAATGAGAAGTCTTGTTCATCAATTTTTTTCCAATAGATTCCCCAAACAAGGATAGTTAAAAAGAAAAGAAAGGTATCTATTATTTAAAGATGAAATTTGAACATACTAAATTTAAAATTTCTCATTTTACTATTAATAATATGATTTTATAACCACATTGATACCACAAAAATTTTAAAATCTTCTAGTCCTGATTAAAATGGCGTACCTAGCCAAACATGTTTCGATAAAATAAAGCAAATGGAATATAATTAATTAGCTAAAAGTGATATAGGTGGAGGAACAATTAAACCAACTCTTCTGAATAATAAAATTTAATCTAATACGATATGTCTTTTTAAATAAAGTATGAAGTACATAAATATCGTGATATTTGCCCTAGGAGACTTATTGTCGAGAGCCTTTCTGAAACAATCTTTACCTCCATGAGGTAGTGGTATGGTTTGCATATTTGTGGAGTTTCATTGGATCTATTGTTGTTGTTGTAGTTGTTTGCCCTGGTGGAACTTGTGCCTTGGGACATAATTTCTTGTCTTAACACACAACTTGTGCCAATTAAGCAGTGGCGTAACCACATATAGCTCAGGGTGTTCAGTCGGACATCCTTCGTCAAAAAATTATACTATGTATATAGAAAATTGTACAAAATATATATGTCAAAAATTATTTTTCATACATATATTAAATCTTGAACGTTTTTAGCGAAATTTTTGGCTTTGCCACTACATTGAGCATAACTTGTGTCATGCAATTTTAAATTCTTGGCTTGCACTTAGTGGAGAATATATACTTTTCTTTATCATTAACCTCTAACTCTATCATCTTTCTACTTTACAACTTTTTCCCCTGTCGGATTTTTTAAGCTTTAAATACTGAATTCCATGTTAACAATATTCATCACTTATCAAACTCTCAATATTAATTACATACAGAGTTTACCTTTTACAAAAAATATTAATTCCATACACACTTTACCTTTTAAAAAAAAATATTAATTTCCATACACCTACCTACCCCTCTTTTTTTCAATAAAAAATATGGCTGAGGCCTTGGTATCATTTGCAGTTCAAAAATTGGGTGATCTACTCATACAACAAGTTTCCCTGCGTAAAAATCTAAGAGAAGAAGTTACATTGCTGCGAAACGAGCTTCTCTTAATGCAGTCTTTCCTCAAAGATGCAGAACAAAAGCGAAGTGGAGATGAAGGAGTTGAACAATGGGTGCTTGAGATCAACTCTATTGCTTATGACGTTATTACTATACTCAAGACTTATAGCATCGAGGCTGGTAAATGTGCTAGTTGTCTCAAGGTTTGCGCTTGCATCTGTAGGAAGAAATCCTACAATGTCGCCAAAGAGATCCAATCACTCAAGCAACGAATCACGGATATCTCTGTGAAGCGAGAGATTTATGATATTACAAATACTATCAATTATAATGCAGGAAAAGGGACAAGTAATAAGGTTAGAACATTGAGGAGAACTACCTCATATGTGGATGACCAGGATTACATTTTTGTTGGACTTCAGGATGTTGTACAAACATTGGTATATGAACTTCTCAAAGCAGAGCCTCGTCGAAGCGTCCTCTCCATTTATGGAATGGGCGGTTTAGGCAAGACCACTCTTGCCAGAAAACTTTACATCAATCCTAATATTGCCTCTAGCTTCCCAACACGCGCTTGGATATGTGTTTCTCAAGAGTACAACACAATGGATCTTCTTTCGACTATCATAAAATCCATCCAAGGTCGCACCAAGGTAACTCTAGATTTGTTGGAAAGCATGCCAGAAGGAGATCTAGAAATTTATCTTCGTGATCTATTAACAGAACGCAAATACCTTGTGGTGGTTGATGATGTACGGCAGAAAGAAGTATGGGAGAATTTGCAAAGAGCATTCCCGGATAGCAAGAATGGCAGCAGAGTCATTATTACCACGCCCAAAAAGGATGTCGCTGAAAGAGCAGATAACAGAGGTTTTGTCTATGAACTTCGTTTCCTAACCCAAGAAGAAAGTTGGGATCTCTTTCGTAGGAAACTACTTGATGTTCGAGCAATGACCTTCACTATGGAGAGGGTAGCTAAGAATATGGTGGGAAAGTGTAGAGGCTTACCTCTTGCAATTGTTGTATTGAGCGGACTACTTTCGCATAAAAAGGGGCTAGATGAATGGCAAAAGGTGAAAGATCACCTTTGGAAGATCAATGTTGAAGATGAATTTATTGAAATCTCCTCCATACTATCATTAAGCTACAATGATTTGTCAACTGCGCTCAAGCAGTGTTTTCTCTACTTTGGTATTTTTCCAGAAGATCAAGTGATCGAGGCTGAAAACATAATACGGTTGTGGATGGCGGAGGGTTTCATACCAAGAGGAGAAGAAAGAATGGAGGATGTCGCTGAAGGCTACTTGAATGAGCTGATAAGACGAAGTTTGATACAAGTTGTACATACATTTTGGGAAAGAGTTACTGCATGTAGGGTTCATGATTTACTCCATGATCTTGCGATACAAGAGGCATCGGAGGTAAACTTCTTTGGCATTTATGATCCAAAAATCCACTCCATATCCTCTTTATGTATCAGACATGTCATTCATAGTCAAGGAGAAAGGTACCCCTCCCTTGATCTTTCTAACTTAAAGTTGAGGTCAATTATGTTCTTCGATCGTAAGATGAGTCTCATAAATTTCAGTAGTGTGTTCCAACATCTCTATGTGTTATACTTGGAGATGTGTGTTGACAAGAATCCACAGGCACATTTAGTTCCTGATGCCATAGGAAGTTTGTACCACCTCAAGTTCTTAAGATTGAGAGGTCGTATCCATGATCTTCCCACTTCCATTGGCAACCTCAAGAATCTACAGACACTTGTTGTCAATGGATACTCTTGCAAACTACCCCAAGAGACAGCTGACCTAATAAATCTAAGACATTTAGATGCTCGGTATTCAGAATCTCTGAAACATCTAAGCAAACTCACTAGCCTTCAAGTTCTTAAAGGCGTTTATTGTGATCAGTGGAAAGATGTTGACCCTGTTGATTTAGTCAACCTTCGAGAATTAACCATGTGTAGTATTTGGAACTCTTACTCCCTAAAGAACATTAGCAGCTTGAAAAACCTTGGCACTCTCAGATTGTTTTGTGAACGTGATGAATTATACACATCTCCATTCCCATCCCTTGAATTTCTTTATTCTTGTGAAAAGCTGCAGAAATTGTGGTTAAAAGGGAGAGTAGAGAAACTGCCTCTGTTTCCAAATTCCATCACAATGATGGTTCTTTGGCAGTCAAGACTCATGGAAGATCCGATGCCTATTTTGGGAAAGTTGCCAAACCTAAAAGATCTCATATTACAAGAAGCTTATAAAGGAAAAGAAATAATGTGCAGCAACAACACCTTCAGTCAACTAGAGTCCCTTCGTCTTTATGATCTTTCAAACCTAGAACGATGGCATTTAGACACAAGTGCCATGCCTCTCATTAAAGGTCTTCATATCCATGCTTGTCCAGAGCTGAAGGAGATTCCAAAGAGAATGAAAGATGTTGAAGAGAAATTAAATATGGTGGAGCTTTACAAGCATATGTGAAGTCTTATTTGATAATAGCAAAGGTAAGTATACAAACAAATCCAATCCTACATGACTTTGGTTCATTTTTATTTTATGACAATTGTTCTGTTTTTTCTTCTTGTTGTTCATATTCAGCCTCCCATTTCTAAATTGGGACAATGGCAAAAGAGGGAAGTAAAAGCACGTGGAACGAGCTGGGATGTCAAGAGCGGTGACTTAAAATGGGCAGGTTGGATCAAATATGAGCGGGTTAGAAAAAAAGGAAAAGAATCCCATATGAAGGAGACCAAGTAAAAACAAGAGGGAGAAAACACATGAGCCATTTTAGTGGAAACTAGGAACCTGTCAAAATTCCTTCTTGTTTTCATTTTTCTTTTGTAATTAAACTCTCAGAATTTTAGTCTTTTTAAGTTACTGAGTTCTAAACTAATATTTTCCGAATTCCACTTTCTTTAACTTAAATTAGATAACTAGTAGTGAGTAGTACTGAATCTTCTGACATAAACTGGAAAATTCATGCAACTTTAACAAACATAACAAATCACATTACAACAACAAAACAATGGAAAGAAAAAAAAAAGAAGATGAACGAAATGAGATAGAAATTAGGGGCACACCAACAATCAACACATGAATCTCCTCGTAAGACGATCAGAGTGACAAATGACTGAATCTTTATTAGCTGAATGAGTACTATGTTGGGATATAAACTATTAATCATGTATTTATATATAACATTTATTATAGAATAATTATTTATTCATTTTTAATAGATCATATATTCGTTTATGGTGTTTGTTTACTTATATAGCAGATGATTTAGTGTATAGAGTTTTAGCTTATACACAGAGGATTAAATCATCGATTCTTATAAGTATAACGTTTTTTGTTCACAATCTAAGATGGGAATTGGACACGACATCGGTACGATTGTAGCACAAGATTATATGTAGTTTATCTTGATTATTTGAATGGTATAGTTCCACCTTCTTGTGCTAGTACGTTTTGTATGTATTGAACGGGACCGAGTAGAGATAGCTGTTTTAGACTGACTGACAAAAGCATATTCTCTAAACTATTAAATGTACTTGTATTCTTAATCCTTATATAACTTTATGATCTGTATATATTAATTATCGTTTTGATTTATTAAAAGGTGAGATTCTAAGGTTAATCAATATGTTAGGTAGATTGGATGATGATAATATATATTGGTGAAATAATAAGTGAGTTGACGGAATCCATGTCTCGATATAGAGATTGATGATATGCCTTTTTGAGAAGCTTATAAGTTTTTCATCGTGTCAAACCTTGCAAGTAGATTTATGAATCCGACACATGAAATAAGTTAAGCAGTCCTCGAAAGGAAATTGATCATTGAATTAAATGTCAGTAATTTAGTTAATTGATTAGTATATGTAATCTTAACATGGGAAATTACATATGTGTTTAATGGGGAATTTCAAAATATAAATAGAGTGCAATTACGAATTTCTAGTGTAATGATTTGTAATTTATTATGGTGAGAATAATTCAAATTAATTATTTAAAATTATTTCCATAATAGGAAGCCTCAGTAATTAATTATGTGGTCCCTACCATTCCCGTATTTAACTAGAGCTCATAATCTATACTAAGGAGGAAAGGGAGAAATATGTGTATTTCTCTATTCTAAGGAAAGGGAGAAGTACATGTCTTTTTCTATTCTAAGAAAAGGGAAAAATACACATCTTTTCTATTTAAGGAAAGACATTTCTCTATTTCTTGGACAATGAAAGAAATCTCTATAAATACGAATTCGCTACAAGTAAAAGGGCCACTAGGGACGAGAAATATGGTCCCAAAAGGTCTAATTCTGGTCTCTAAAGGTCACTAGCGATGAGAAAATTCTGGTCGCCAGCCGCCCCTATTGGCTCAGTCGCTAAAGATCAATAGGGACGAGATTTAGGTGCTAGTACTTAAAACGTTTTTGCGACCATGTAAAGTTCTAGTCCCTAAAACTCTTTTAGGACCATGATTATGGTCCTTACACAAAACAATCAATTGGTACCTTAAAATTTCACGACGAGCTTATCTAGACACTAAAAGGTTATCACGACAAAAAACCTGGTCCTTAAACAGTTTTAAGGACTCACACACTGTTGGTCCCTAAAGATGATTTATGGCTAGAAAATGTGGCACATAAATAACACGTAATTTTTCCTGTCATGCTTTTCTTAGATAATATAGATAACAAAATGATTCTGGATAATATATTAATTAGAAGTGTTGATTAACATCTCACAAATAATATTGTTTACAAAAATATGGTCACAAGACTATTACGCAACTCATTGGCCAAAAAAATTAAAATTCCTATTAAAGTATTCCATACAATCCTTAAAAAAAGATAATAAATTTGTCAATTTTTTTAAAGTATTCCAACTTGCTTCTTGACTAGAAAACGGATGTCTCCAAATCATGTAAAACATACAAAATAAATTCTACTAGAAAAAAAATTATGTGCACAACCAAATCACACTATATTTTTGTGTTGATAAGAAATAAGATATAGTGCATTCTATATTTAGATTCCTAGAGCATTGAACAACAAAATTAACTCAAACACTTCAAAGTCATTCAAAATATTGTTAGAGGGCTATCTTCTCTTTGGAGAATCCCTTGCTACCCTCGGCTACGAAACCTAAAAGCTTACTCACAAGTCACAACTCACAAGAGAACTCATAAAGTAGGTTTTTAAGTACTCTTTTCTCATATATCCATTAAGCTGATCCTACTCATGAAATACAGAACTAGGATCATAAAAAAAATAATGAGAATAACTTATAAAACAAAATGAGTCCACACAGAACCTTGATGTTCATGTCCATCAACTGAAATCAAATGCAGTTTGTGGTCAAAAAGAATATACGAACTTGATGTATTTCCATAATAGTAATTAACAATATAAGGGAATCATTTCTTTGGATTCTTACACTTTTGACCCAGTTCATATAATTGATAGCTTCAAGATAGATGCTTGTTAGTGATTGATCACACTGGGATATATTCAATCAGCTCCTTATCCTGCATAATAGACGTCCCAAGATTCAATGAGCGGTGTCAATCAATAAACCTAGTGTAATCACACAAGTAGAGTCTAGAGAGTGTGGTGATGTTAGAGTGCAACAATGATATTAGGAAGAACAAGTCTGATAATTATATTACTTTCAAGGAAAAGACAATAAATCCAAAGAAGTATTATGTAAAGCCCAACACTGGAATTTTCATGCCTCAGTCTTCCAACGATGTCATAATTACAATGCAACGGCATAAAGAGGCTCTACTATACATGCAATGCAAAGATAAATTCCTGTTTCAAAGTGTTGTTGCAGGCCCTTGAACTACTGCAAAGTACATTACTCCCGAGATGTTCAATAAGGAGTCGGGGAATTATGTGGAGGACTGCAAGTTGAAAGTTGTTTATGTTCCTCCTCAAGTGCCATTACATGTAAGGCAGGGGACAAAGGTAGGTCCTTCTCCTACGGCTTTAGTATTCAAAATTTGAACTGTAAATATATCGAAGCTCATCAATAATATATCAAGGTCGTTTAATGAGCAACAAGACAACTCGTTGGAGACAAAGGCACTAATTTCAAAGCTGACAGATGAGAAAAAAAATTTATGCAGTAAAATGAAAAGCTTCAGCAAGAATTGGAACTCTTGAGATGGGAACATAACAGCAGTCGTGGTGGTACCACATCTATATATGTTCTCACCATTGCATTTCTGGAAATCCTTTTGGCCTATATTCTCAAAACATATATCCGTAGCCCAAATATTGATAGCACATGCATATATTGTCCCCTTCCCCCAACTCGAACATACCACCAAAAACCTTTCTGTTTCCTCTTCATAATAACCAGCAAAGAAAAGTTCTTCTCCGTCTGTATTGTTTTCAGTTTGGGGGAGAGCCGAGACAGATGCAAGTAGCTGTGATTATGATAAGCTAGATAATAAAAACAGACACAATTCAATGGTCGAATGCTGCCCTTTTTTATATCTATATAAGGCTATCCCTTGCTCTATATTCATTAGTCTGCCTGACTACATATAACATTCCATATCTACAGTTCAATAAATAAGTCCATATATTCTCTGCATTATCTTCAATTTCTATTTCCCAAGATAAAGTGTCTAACACTTAAAAGCTGTTACATTTCATCTTAGAACTTAAAGTAAGGTGTTTTATGTTGTTTCTGTTATGATATCACAAGAAAGCATTGGAGAGAATTAAAGATCAAGGGCCTTCTTAAGAAAAGAAACATCAAAGGCATTTATAGTTATATCGAAAGACTCGTTCTCTTTGAGTAATTCTAAGGAAATCCTTACAAATTCTTGCTATATTCTCAATGCTCCAGTTGTTTAAAAAATTTCAGAACCTTGAGTCAATTAGTTGTATGGTTGACTTAAATGTGTGCAAGTTAGTTTCATTAGTTTTATAATGGCCTTGTGCTTGAAGCAATCATCATATGAACAACTGGTTCGACATCCTCTTTTTTGAAACTCGAGATGACAACATTAGTTTATTGATCAAGTGTATTTCCTAAGTTATGAATACAACCAAGTGTTGAATAATATTGATAAGTAATTATAGTAGATTGATTTTATTGTCATGATGAATTACTTAGATTCCAAAAAAAAAAAAAGATAAGAATTTTCAAAAACAAAAACACACTAGTGGCACTCACTTGTCCCTTGGCAATGCCGTCTTAATTTCTTGTCTTCCTCTGTTTCCTGATATCTTTTTCAGTCATTTATCTGAGTTCCTGGTGCTCCAATAACTCTTTTGGAAGTTTTTCAGTTTCTTCCTCCTCATATTCCTCTTTACCACACTCATCCTCTTCTTGTTCTTCATCTTCCTCCTCATATTCATCCAAATATTTATACTCCTGAATGAACACCACAAAATTGTCATAGCAAAAAAAAAGATGAAAGATCTGAAAAAATCGTGGAGATCTTAAATTACATCTCTTTCATATTCGCGCATAGTTGTTCTGGGTAGCAAACCAAATTCTCAATGATAATCTTCAATTGCTAAAGTGGTGCAGAGAAGTAGTAGGCTTTGGTCCTACCATTAATTCTTTTATACATGACAAGATTATTATACCATATAAATGGACGCTAGATCCGTATCTTCACTTAATAAAACTAAAACCAAGGAAATGAATTAGGTCAAACCTCACAAGATTTCCCAAAAAACAAAAAGTAGTTTCTTCTTATAAGAGATTTTATTCGGTTAAAATTTATCAAATAAGATGTGATCTCTAATTTAAATTTTTTGTAAATATACACTAGTTATTTGCAGATTTCAATCATAAATGCATAAACTATCAATAAACCAACTATGAAACTAGTTATTTTTTCCTACAAATGTGTATATTTTAACCATGAAAAAACAAGTAATTTTAACCATGAAGAAACATGATTCTTGAACAAGGAACATTAATTATCGCCATACGTAATAAAGGAAGACAATTTGATAATGTTACTGCTAAATGGAAGTGCTCATAAGCTTGCAAGCAATAAAAAGATACACAGAGACAAGAAAAAGTATATAGCAATAAGAAAGGCTAGAAAATAAGAGTTCACTAATGTAGTTAAAACACTAGGTTAGATCCTTTAATAATTCTTTGACCTCATATTGTGAATTTTGAATCTATTAGCGTATATAATCTCATATATAACTTTTCTTTAACTTGTATTGATTAAATAACAGTTTGTGGACTAATTTTATTACTAAAATCATATCCTAATTACCCTGTTAAAACACAATCAGAAATGAATAAACGGTCCTAATTACCTCTATTAATTTTTGTTGTTTTTCCCATTCAATAGTTTTTTTTGTGGATAACTGCAACTTTTTTGAGCAAACTCCCACAATATTCTTGATAATGTTGAACCCCACCTCACTAAATTCATAGAGCTCAAATAAATCACTTACCAATATGTATAGATAACAATGCTATAACATGTGGAGAACATATAATAACACTATAACTGCTAAAGTGCCGAACATTCAATAACAACATAAATCAAAAAATGAGTTGAGGAAATTGCAATTGTTTAATCTCTCTGAAACACTAAACATGTGCACCCACTTCAATATCAATATCATAATCTCAAAGATAACCCTAACTCATATAATAATTTTTTCTTGAAGAATAAAGATCTTAGTAGCAAAGATAACTCTAATTCAGGAATCAGTGCCATTTGAAAATAAGAAACATCATCTAAAATAATTTTAATATGGAATATCACTTTACTCCTCTTGAAGATCAACGAGTAACAAAACTATGAGGCAAAAACACAAAATAGAAAGAAAAATTTGAGGTAGATATAAACAAAAGATCTGACCGAACAGAGAGATTCGAAGAGATCAATGGTGTACAGTCTGTACATAGCTCCAATCTCGACCAGAAGTAGAAGGGATGAGGAACAGAGGCTTTTGGAGAACCTCAGCGGAGCGTTGTGTTTGTGGAGAACCTCAGAGGAGCGTTGTTGAAATTGCTCATCTGAGAGGTGTTGTTAATTTTAGGGGTTTTGAGACATCGAGGTAGGTTTAATTTTTCACGCTTCAAGTTTACCTTTACCTTTTTCTTTATTTATCTCCCTCTTTTTTTAGAGTCAAATTTATAAAATGATGCTCTGTCCCGTTTGATTTGGAGTATCGAGACCATATTTTGCCCTTTTGTTATAATATCGAGAATTAGGGACCAAAATAATATCTACATATACATTTAAGGGACAAGATTTTTTATCCGTCACTAAATGTCGGTGCTTTTTCTTGTAATTCTTCTAATGAATAAGTTTATATACGATACTTGTCCACCCAACTATTGAGAGTTCGGAAGTGAACTGTAGAAGACCGCAGAACTCCCGTCTAGTTTGTGGACTAGCTTGTGAATTCGCTTTAAGGTATTTGCTCACGCTTCAACAGGTAAATCTTGAATTAAATTTTAGAAAGTTTATATGTTTTAGCATAAACTATGTGTTGTCTATTATTTATGTAAGCAGTATGATTATGATATGCTTCCGTTGTGCATACCGCAGGTTTCCAACTTACTGCTCATACCTAACTACCATTACCATCACAATCACGAATCATTATATTTAATCACCACATTAGATATCGACGATCAAGGGCCAGTGAGATATTCCAAAAAAAAAAAAGTGTCTTTGGCTTAGTGGGAAATTTCGAAAGCTTTAATACATCTTTGTCCTTTTTGATAATGGCAAGTTTCATTTCCTCTTGCCTTGTCTAATCGTAATTCTTTTTTTCAGATTATTTGTTCTTACTTTTATGTCTATTGCTTCTCAGTGTCTATCTCCCATTTTCCAACTTGTATTCCGTTGTATTTCAAGGTTTTGATGATACTCACAAACTGTATGTCTCTATGGTCGAATGGTGAATAATTGTATATCACGTCAGCAAATAATTTAACATATATGTGTGGGTGGATGATGCGTGACATAAGAGGGATGTTTTTAAAATCCGTGTAATCAAATAGAGGGGTGTTTTTAAGGCTGTGAATAGTTGGGAGCCTAAAGTAATAATTCATACCAAATTTAGAGGTATTTTCAAAACATATTTCAAATTTTAATTAATTAAATATCAAATAGTAATCATATCGTATTCTCTATCTTTTTGCTATATGCTTGTTAGACTTAAGTGACTGTGGCTATACCACATACCAAGGACATATGTAAATGGGACGGTTTGGTCTGTTATATTTTTAAAACTACACCATCCCAATATTTCGGGTATTATATAATGTATAACCAAAGTTAAATTTTTTTAAACCATCCCAATCATATCAGTTCTCTTCGGTATCGGTACAGTTCGGTTAATTTTTGTGCTTTTTTTTACTTTTATAATATCACCTCAAAATATACTACTATTAAAATATTTATGTTCTTGAAGAAGCACTTTAATTCTTCACCAAGAAAACAAGAATGTAAACCCTTGTTACCGTATTGTTTAATCTTAAACATTTAATAGGAGTGTTTGGTATTGTTCGATAGAGTATCTATTATAATATCTTTTAATTTTAAACCTAATTAAGTAAAGGCTAATTAAAGAGCAAAGACCCAAAATTTTGTAGTCACTAGTGTTAGCGTTTTGCCCTGATTTTCTTTCCTTATTTGAAGTTTATTTATTTCCTTAAAGAAAAGTTAAGTATTACCATAAATACTTGAACTTTTTCTGAAAGGAAAATATAATTTTCTTCCATATTTGGTTTATTCTTTCCTTACAGGAATAGTTTGGAGATCTATAAATTGAAGATCCCTATTCTCATAGAATAATACAATAGAATCCACAATGTAGTCGTTTAGTGAGTTTTGTTTATGGGGAGATTTAATCTCTCAACAATTTTAATATTTTTTCTTTATATTAGTTTTCATATAATAATATTAGTTTTTAGTATAAGTTTTTGTCATCTAATTTATCAATCATATTATTTGTAATTGTAAGCTTCCGCATGACGCCCAAATCACTCTTCAGAACCCAACAACTAGAGGCTTAGGACCTAAGTTATATTTATATTTGAAAAAATATTATAAAATATATTTATATATTAAATTTAACATATTGTTAATATATAAAATATATTTACATATTATTTGGTTCGGTTCGGAAATTATTCGGTTTTTTTCATAAATTAAAAAGACCATTCCAATTGTTTGGGACGGTTATATACTTAAATAAAAGTTCACGATTTTATTGAAAAAAATAACATAAATCGATTTGATTCGGTCTGTTCGATCGATTTTTCATATTCTTTTTACGCCCCTACCAACAATAACAGAACTTACTTAGCAAAGAATATAGATATAGGGAAGTTAACATTTTTGAAGAGAGGAGGAAAACGAGAAGTCTTTTATATATTTTGCAATTTGTTTTGATACACTTATTTTTCTGGTTTTGATTGCCGAGTGATATATTTCGATAGAAAACTACCTGAAAAATGTTCAACTAAAAATAATTAATTACTATTAAAATAAACTAAGAGAAACATAATTAATAAACCTCAAAACTAATAGAGGCTTGAAATAATTAAACTGATGGATTAGCATTCAACAACAAATTAAACCCAATACATGAATTGAGACAATTACTTGTTACTTTTAAAGGCACTTGTGATAGCTAGAATAGTCTGTATAGTTGTGAGTAGGAGGAGTATGATGGCTGTCATAGTTGAAGCTCCTACCCAAGGACTACTAAAATAATTATGCTTCAAATTTGCCTTCATTCTGTTCCATGGTTTTTCACTATATTCAATTGCTTGTCTGAATTCCAGATCGTAATAGAAGTTGGGATACGTCGGGACGACCCCATTTCCAATTTTGTTGAAGAGGCTAGCCACGCTTTTGTCATCTGCGATGCAGTTCACTATGATTCCTTTCTGGCGAAGCAAATTCACATCTTTGTCTGAGTCGATAAGATGATCCATGAAAATTGCATAATCACTGAAATATGAAGGATTTACATTTGATTGTTGCTCATAAGCAATGAGATTTCGTAGGAGCGTTTCTGTACCATGTTCGACTCGAAAACAAGGAATTCTCATCAATCCATTATCGAATTTTATATCCAATAATTTTGTGGTATCAGAGCTGACGTCTGCAAAGCTAACTCCAGCTTCGGAAAGCTCTATTGCATTTTGCATGACCTTATGATACATTATTTGATGGTCTACATTTTTCGTTGGATTCCCATCACATAACAATATGTGTACTAGATGAAGTAAATGGTTGATATCTCCTGTGATACTTCCTATCAGTCTAAAGGATGCACGAAATATTTTTAGCGTGTCTACGAAACGAGTAAACGCATTATTCACCAGTACTGCCAGTGGTGATTCATAATCTTTTTTTGTCAAGTGATAAAGTTGGTCGAGGACAAAGAAAGGAAGTTGATTTTCTAATAACATCAAGTCTCGGAATATGTAACTTGCATCATTAGTAATGATAATCATGTCTTTTTCTTTTGGAAGCTGCTCTACCTCATACCAATGCTCTCGAATAAACTCAACCACAAAACAGCCATCAAGCAACAACATTTGGCAAAATTCATGACTATTATCTTCTATATCTTCATAACACTTGAGTGCTTCCTCCTTCAGTATCTGCAATTCACTGGTGCAAAATTCCACATCAAGCTCCTCTTTTCGTTGAAGAAATCGCCGTAGGTACAATAGTTTGTACTTTTCCATTGGACGAAGTTGAGGATTTTTCCTATGGTAAGGACCAATAGAGACCATCTTTGGTGTGTAAGCATCTGGATTTGATTCACGTAGCCGCACATTTACTTTGAATATGCTATTCGATTTAAAAGATGATTTGTCCAAATCCTCAAACATTTTATCAAAGATTTGATTTACATGTTTCTTTGTTTGCGACCCTGATGGATCTTCATCGTTTGTTTCCTTGATCTGCATTTAAAGAAGTTGTGCATATATACCTCGTCGTTTAACAAATTATCTATACTTACCTTTTTCGTTAACAAGACGAATTTTTTTTTAAAAAAAAAACAACTTAAAACTGCTTTTTTTAATTATAAAATGTCAACAAGACTTTATAAACTTACTTCACCCGACCTATTTTCTTTAGAGTAAATTTTAGGTTTAGCAAACATAAAAATCATATTTGTATGCTATAACTATATTTTGTATAATTGCGCTCCATAGCAACATCTATTAATCTGTATATTTCGGTATACATATACATAAAAATCTGTATTGTATATTTTGGTATACTTATACATAAAAACCTGTCATGTCTTGATCTGTATATTGATATGTATACAAACTAAAACTTAGTAATTGTATATAAACAAAATTACTACATATATACATAAAGAGATTATACAAACATGTCTTGTTATGTATAACTATGGAAAATATACAAACAGCAAATTGAATTTGTATAAACAAACTAAAAAATAGTAATGGTATACCGAATGGGTAATATATACAAACAACAAATTAAATTTGTATAAACAAACTAAAATTAGTAATTGTATACCGAATGTGTTTGTATACCGAATTAATGGGTCCTGCCAGATGGCAAAAACATGAAATATTTGCTGCAAATTACAAATTAAAGAAACTATAGTTATAACATTTAATTTAAATTAATAGTTTGCTATTTCATACAATTTTCCCTTTTCTTTATCCCTCCAAACCCGACTCAAATTTTAAAAAAAATCCATAGGTAGTGAATATGTTAGGATCATGAAGTAGACCTAAAATCACAATAGTCTAAAAAATTCTATATTTAATTGCCAAAAGAAAAGTGGGTTAATGAAATAAAAAAAACTAAATTGATAAGAGAGATACCTCATCTTTTTCAGTTTGAAGAAGCAGTGGAGTTTGGTTATCTATTGAGGTAATCTCAATGGAGTGTGCCATCCCTCTTTCTTCAATTCTAATTCCTACAAAAAAAAAGCATTCTTTTTAATTTCAATAAAAACTACGAAAATGTCGATAGAATTTCTTCTAACAACAATTTTCATGTCAAATACGTGAAAATCAAGCCATTAAAAATTTTATTGTCTAAAACATATTGTAGGAACATTTTATACATAATACAAGTATTCAATAGGTATAATATTTAGTATAAGTAATTAAATGAAAAACACAGGACAAATTTAAAGGGCATTTTCTTGTTGCCCTTACTAGTAGTCATAGGACAATATATATTCTTGTAGTTTCTTGTTCTTCGATTTTTATTGCTATTTATGATTTCATATAGTTTAATGATAATATTATTTTACTGTAATACTATTTTGCTATACTATCGAAAATAGCCTCTTTATCTCAGGCAAGGTCTGTGTACACTCTATCATCCCAGACTCCACTTTGTGGAACTACGTATGTTGTGTTGTTGTTGTTATGTAAGAGTCAGAAGTAGAAGTTAGAACACGATACTAAGTATACTTTCGTAGAATTTTAATTTGATAAAAACTCTCTAAACGCTTTTACAAATTAAAGAAGTGATGAATCAAGGAGATATGAAAGACGAAAATAATAAAGTTCTATTCCATTATTTTATAGTAATGTATAAATATGGAGTTAAACGAAGATAAACAAATTAAAACGGAGGAGCTCAAAAATTGAGTCTACTAAAATTAAGTATCCATCAAATAAGAGAAATTTAAATCATATTAAAAGAAAGATATCAAATATCTTTCAGCTTACTATACTCAAATTGATAGAATACCTTGTAACTCAATAGTTAAGAACTAATTTGGTTTCAATATGAGTAGCATATTAGTAGGTTTTGGAGATGGAACTTTAGGTACAATTGAGACAATTACTATGTACTTACTTAACGACATTTATCTAGAATGTTGGTTACTAAATACCTATATTATATTATTGCCACTAAATATAATATAGTATTATCACAAAATTATTTATTTGTTATAGTGTATTGGATGGAATGTTGTATAAGACATTTAAAAATTACCTGATTCAAAATGGACTAGTTGGAGTGTACATGAGTTTCTTCTTAAATTCTTTTGCTCTGCTTAACTTTTATGAAGATGAAGGAATATGAGAGATGGTGAATATAAAATTCTTATATGGGTATACTATATATAGATTAATTTTTCTTTAATTTGTGTAATTGCAAACCTGCCTACATTACTAACATGAAATAGTGTGCATTTTGAGAAAAGTATCTTAGAATAAATTAAGCTTTAGTATCATAGAATAAAGTGTATATAGACATTACATTTAAGAAAACATATTATAGAATAACATTTTGAGTGTGTGTTCAAGCCACTATTTATTCTAAAATTTGATATCAAGTATAATTGAAGAACAACACTTTTAGGGTAAAACATATCATAGAATAACACTTTGAGTGTGTGTTTAAGCCACTATTTATTCTAAAATTTGATATCAAGTATAACTGAAGAACAACACTTTTAAGGTGTGTTCAGTATGATGGAAGATTTGCTATTTTTTCTGAATAATATGTGATTTTCTTATTTATTTTTAATATTTGATAAATAAGTTGAATATAATATTTGTATAAAATTTGAGCAAGCACAATTAAGGTCGGCATGGGGTTAAGGATGTGAGGGTAGTGGGGATGAGGACTATGAGATTGGTACGTACATAGGCGTATTCAAAATTTTAATAGGTGCATTATTTTGAAAAGGACGATCTATGATATATTTTCTTAGATTGGAGAGAAGACACCATTTTGTGTAGTTGATTTTCCTCTTTAAGAATCTGATCCAAGAATTGACAATATGCTCCGTTTCACTATACTTGTCTTTAGGGGTGGGCATTCTGTATTCGATTTGGGATTTTCAAATTTTGTATTTGGTAATTCGGTAATTAGTAGTTAAAAATAGATATCAACTATCAACTTATTAAATTTTGGTTCGATAATTCGGTTACCTTTAAATTAAACTTTGATTTGGTATGGTATTCGGTAATACCGTATTGAAGTTATAGCCAATTCTATCACAAAGTTAATAAGTACTATTTATTCAATTATTTCTATTATTTTATGTGGAGGCACAATATAATAGAAGATTAAAAGTAAGAAGGTATTAAAAAAATAGACACAACTAAATGATATAGGGAGGGAAGTTAACATTTTTGAAGAGGAAGAAAACATGGAGTTTTTGTGACTACATAAATGTAACTTACCATATAATTATTATACAAATTTGATAGGATTTGACTATTACTTCAAAATTCAATGAACTGTGACTGAATTTCATGCCAAAACTAGATTGACTTACTCAAATTTTAGATTCAAACTCCCCTCGATATTCTTATTCTTCTGAGATATGACCATCGAAAATGAAGTTCGTTTGTAGCAAATCAACTTTTTGAACTTCTAAACCCAAAATTTGATCTTCTTTTATCCTCCATTGTTCAGATCAGTTACAACTTACAACAACCAAAAAGGGAAAACAAGCTAAAAGCTTTATGCATTTTCAATTTTTCTAAATTGCAAAATATATTTTGATAAAAAGTAACTACGTTTGGGGCTCGAAAAATAATCAACTACAAATATAAGAATCAAAGGATTTATGACAAAAAGTTATTTATTATTTAGACAATTCATTTTGTAATTCAGTCATAATTAATTCCTTAATTAAGACATAAAATTAGTAATCCCCAAGATTGATAGATACTTGAAATAAACAAATTTAACATTTAGCTATAAAAACCCAATACAAAATAGAATTAATGAAAAACTCATAAGAAAATTACATGAATGGAGTTGTGAGGAAACACTAGAATTACTACTTACTTAAAGGCACTTATGATAGCTAGAATAGTCTGTATAGTTGTGAGTATGAGGAGTATGATGACTGTCATAGTTGAAGCTCCTACACAAGGACTACTAAAATAATTGTGCTTCAAATTTGCCATCATCCTATTCCATGGTTTTTCATCACAATGTTTAGCTGCTTCTAAGAATACTTTTCTGTAATAAAAGTTGGAATATGTAGTGACTCCATTTCCAATTTTGTTGAAGAGGTTAGCCACTTCTTTGTCCTCTCCTATCCAAATTGCTATGATTTTTTTACCGCGAAGCAAACTTACATCTTTATCTGAGTCGATAAGATGATCCATAAAAATTGCATAATCGCTGAAATATAAATATTGTAAATCAGTTGATTGTTGCTCATAAGCAATGAAATTTCTTAGGAGGGTTTCAGTACTATCTACCACATCAATAGAAGGTATTGTCATCAATCCGCCATTCTCAAACTTTATATCAAATAAACTTGTCGTTTGATTGACCTTTGCAAATCTAACTCCAGCTTCGGAAAGCTCTGTTGCATTTGGCATGACCTTATTCCACTTGGTGTCATTGTCGTTTGACGATTTCTCGAAATTCATCGGACATGAAACAATGTGTACTACTTGAAGTAAATGTTTCATATCACGTCTTTCAATACCAAATTTCTTTAAATTCATCACACATGAATCACTGTGTTCTGACATATATCCCAAGTTAACAACTTGGCTAAACAATGTGATCGCCAATTTTTCCAATGGTTCATCATCTTTCGCTGTCAAGAAATGAAGCCGGTCGAGGATAAAGAAAGGAAGTTGGTTTTCTAGTAACAACAAGTCTCGGAGTATTTGATTATATTTGTAATCAACTGAATTGATAATTTTGTCTTCTCCGTCTTCTGCATATTTTTTAGAACACTCTCGAATAAACTCAACTATAAAACAACCATCAAGTAACAACATTTTGTAAAATTCATGATTATCGTCAGTATCGAGGTATTCTATATCGTCGTAGCACATTAGTGCTTCCTCCTTCATATACTCCAACATACTGATGCAAAATTTCTCATCGAACTCCTCACTTCGTTTCAGAAACCGTCGTAGGTACAACAGTTTGTACTTTTCCATTGGACGAAGTTGAGCATTTTTCCTATGGTAAGGACCAATAGAGACCATTTTTGGTGTATAAGCATCTGGATTTGATTCACGTAGTCGCACATTTACTTTAAATATGGTACACGATTTAAAAGATAATTTGTCCAAATCCTCGAACATTTTATCAATACATTTCTTTGTTTGCGAACCTAATGGATATTCATCATTTGTGTCGCTTAATTGATGCACTTCCCTTCCTTCTTCTATCTATAACGGAAGAGTGTAAGAAATTTTAAAATGTTCATTAAAAGCACTATGCAATAAGCAAACAATTACATATTCTTCATAGTTTAACAAATTATGCATATTTACCTTTACCTTTTTCGTTAACAATATAAATTAAAAACAATAGCTTAAAACTGGTTTTTAAATTTTAAAAATGCCATATGACTTTAAAACTTACCTCACCCGACCCATTTTCTTTATCCTTTCTGGACCCCACTCAAATTAAAAAATCCAAAAGGTTTAAAACCATGGTTAGTGAATATGTGCATAAAATTAAAGAGTCTAAAAAATTATATATTTAATTACCAAAAGAAAATGAAAGTGGGCTAATGAAATCAAAAACTAATTGATATAGTTGTGAGAGAAAGATACCTCATCTATTTCAGTTTGAAGAGGCAGTGGAATTTGATTATCTGTTGAGGTAATCTCAGTGGAGTGTTCCATCCCCTTTTTCAACCCTAATTCCTACAAAAAGACACATTTTTGTAATTTCAATTCCTAAATAACATGGTTATTATTTTACTATTAATCCAAAGCAATATATTCACATTACAAGTTGTTAATATTAAACGGGTAGTGGTAATATAATATTTGAAAAAAAGTTGACTTATTTTTAGTAGAAAAAAACGACTTGAAACTCATCTCGAATTTTATTATATTTTCAACCCTAATTCCTACTAAAAGACACATTATTTGTAATTTCAATTCCTAAATAACATGGCTATTATTTTACTATTAATCCAACGCACTATATTCATTGCAGAATTTGATCCGAAAAGAAAAAAAAAAAAAACCAATAAATATCATAAAATACTGAAATCGAACTTTAAAAATAAAAAAATCAGAAAGGATACACTTATTAAATTAATTGAAAACACATGAGCTCTTAAAAATCGACGAAATTTCTTCAGAATCTACTTTTGAAGAAAAGAACCATAAAAACTACAAAAAATATCAAGTGAATTTCTTCTAACAACTATTTTTATGTTGAGAATCAAATAATATGGACATTGTGTAATTACTTCTTCCTCGTTAATTAAAGGCTTCATAAAGTAAGTATCAAATTATTAAATATAGATTGACAATTAATAAAAAAATAAAATAACAATGACCAAGAATCTTATAAATAAAATAATTATTCATTTGAGTCGACATGTTCTTCAATTTGAGGTACAAAATATTATAATTAATTGGAGTTTGGAGCCTAAAGGACAAAAAAAATTGACAAAAATTCCAAAAGGGTACATCAATTTTTTTTTCTAACCAAAAGGGGAAAATCGCTACTGACGCCGTTAACAGATCAAAATCGTTGCCCTATCAGCGATTTTGTCCAACTTTTTTTTTATTTCGCTACCCGTGCAGCATTTTTGCGATTTTTTTTAAAAAAAAAAATTAAAATTGCTGCTGTGGCAGCTTTTTAAAAAAAAATTTTGGTTAGTGGAATTTTTAAAAAAAAAAAAAAATCGCTGACAGATTTTGGTGGAACTTTTTTTTTTTATATAAATATCGCTGCCAATTATTTTTTTTTTAAATCGTATTATTTTTTTTTTCACTGACAAGCAGCGATTTATAAATTGGTTGATAAATCAAAAATAATATTTAATACGATTTTTTTAAAAAATAATTGGCAGCAATATTTATAAAAAAAAAAATTCCACCAAAATCGCTGCCTTGGCAACGATTTTTTTTTTTAAAAAAAAAAAGTTCCACCGATTTCTAAAAAAAAATTAAAAAATTTCCACAAAATTTATAATAACGCTGCAACAGCATTGATTTAAAAAAAAATTAACGAAAATCGCTGCCTTTCCAAAAAAAAAATCGTTCTTATAAAACTTAATTTTTTTAAGAAAAAAAATCGCAAAAACGCTGCACGGGCAGCGATTTTCTGAAAAAAAAAAATTGGACAAAATCGCTGATAGGATAGTGATTTTGATCTATTAACGGCGTCCTTTTGAAAAAAATTGATGTACCCTTTTAAATTTTTTGTCAAATTTTTTTGTCCTTTAGGCTCCAGACTCTAATTAATTGATAGTGTTAAGCATAGACCAGAAAGTGAACAAAATTACCTCTTTGGTTTGGCTGTTTCTTCTTTTGTTCTACTCAACTCTTGCTTCTCCTGGATTATTCATTGCTATGAAGTATCTATTATATAGAGTGTTGTGCCGTAATTTTCCTATTTCTAGAAAAATCACTTTTTGAAATGTTCTAAGTATAAAACAATTTGAGAAATACTTAGAAAGAGTCGCCACTTAATTTTTTGAAGAAATTAAGAAAACTTATAATTTCAAAGATTTAAACAGAAAAAAAATCATTTGAAAATACCAAAGAGGGTTCGGGGTTCAATTTACACTTCGAGAAGGGTTTAAGCATTCGAAGTGTCCGCTAACATGCGGTTGACCTACGACTTGACTAAAATATATTTTTGACTATTTTTAGGAAAAAAAATAAAAAATGATTAAACATAAAAATAATAACTTACAATATATTCGATTAACTTTGAAAAAATAATTAAGTAAATGACGCATTTTTTAGTTTTAAGAAAATTGGAACTTAATTGTGACAACTTGGTCAATTAAGATTTTAACAAAATTAGAGTAATTAAGATTTAATTGAATCATTTTAGAAAATAATAATTTGCACTTAAACCATTTTAAATTGGTTAGAGAGTAAATTGAGTTAAATTATTATTATTATTTTTTGACAAAATGACTAAGGAAAGGAAAACACTTTAATTATTTTTTAAGTTTATTCAAGAAAATTGTCTATCTTAAATAAAAAAATTTAAAAGTGCATAAAATATGTTTTAAGTACAGAAGCACCGAAGAACATTTTTTCCTTTTTGAACAAAAGATTCAACTTACTTAAAGTGACAAAATTTGACCGACTACTTGCTTGATTAATAAATCGACACAAAAGAAAGAAATTTATTGAAAATGAATCAACACAAAGAAAATAACTCTTCTTTAGGGGAATCTAATTAAGTTAATTAAAATAAATTAAGGTTAGAGATAAATGAAGTTAGTCAAACATAGTCAAAATAATTAGGAGAGTAAAAGAGAATGAAATTGGGCCCCTTTTGGGCCAATTTCGCTACAAGTTTTAGGTTTTAACCCAATCCCGTTTTTGTATATACCGACTGTATATCAGTGTATATGAGCGCATATATCAGCTCTTTTCATGTATCGCTTGCTTCCAAACACCTGTGTTTCGCCTCCGCCCTGTATTCCTGCGTTTTTGACCTGTATATCTCTGTATAATGAGTGTATACAGCGTATACTGAATGTATATTGTCCATCTTGGGACTTTTGGAGGCTTGTATTTCGACTACACCCTTATACCCCTGTCCATTTGCTTTCAAAACTCGAATATGATGACTGCTGACTCGATAAAAAAGAGGAGTGTTGGGTTTCAACCCAACTCGGGATGCAAGGAGTGGATATAGGAGTCCACAATGGACTCGGATAGACGTCTCATATGACAAACAAAAATAAAGAAAGTTAGAACCAACATTCTTTCAATGCAATTTAAATAACTGAAGTCAAGGAACTAAAAATATAAACTACTTTATCATTCAATAATATTTTATTAGAGGGTGGCATTTATACATGAGAATGGAGCACGGTCATTCATAAAAATAATACCATTACACTAAGAATTGAAGCTAATTTCAAATATTATGCAAATTGTTGCCTTAAATCTTAGCCCAAATAAATCATATCTTAAGCTAACATAGATCATCTATTTTAATATTTATTGAATCATAGGTAGAGAACTCATTATTTCACCAAGCTAAGGCAGATTCTTTTAATAAACCTACATGATAAAGCAATTATCTAAAATAAATGACCTAAAAAAAATATACTAAGGTGGTTAAACCATTTAAACCCGAAGTCACTGTTAGACAAATCATCCATGGGTTTCTTAGAAAGAAAATGAGAACCACTATATATCGACGAGCAAGCGATTAAGTTTTAGTAGTGGCAAGCAAACTAGGCAAAGAGGAATTAAAAAACATGGATAAGAAATTAAAGAGAAAAAAAAAAAAAAAAGTTAACACTATCTATTAGAGTTTAAGCATATAGACGTTCCCAGATACATACATATATGTACAAAAATAAGATTTATGAAGGAGCAAACATGGAAGTAATATGAGCAGATTAGACTATGATGATCAAGTAATCACATCAATCAACCGATAACTTGACATATAAAGAGAGCATAACAATGGAGCAATCAATTCTATTATATATATACCAATAATTTAAGCGACTTGTGGTAAAAACCTTATGAACTGAAAATAATGAATAAGCCGGTTTTCTTTGCTTCAAAAATAAAAGTCACAAATAAGACATAATCGAGCCACTGAAAATTCACATGGGGGTCAAAGGATCAGCATGTTGTACATTGGAAGGTTAACACCAAAGATTCATACTTTGAATAATTTAAGGATGAAATTTCAACAATTAAGATCTAGAAAAAAAAAATGGAAGGCTCATATTTTACACCGATTCAACTACAAACAATGGACCATTCTAAATAAAATTATTAGGCAGAATCATGATAGAGTTTTGAGCAAAAGCTCATATTAGACAATAATGAGACAGTAATGAGATCAAATGAGTAGAGAAATGAAGCTATTGGCGTAAGAATAATGAAATGACATCATATATGATTACTACATCGATTAATTCCTAGAATTCTTATGTCTTTCCAAATGTGATGCCAACTAGTAGCGGAGAGAATGCTTGAAACAGCCCAAGATATAGATAACAGGCCACAACACAACTAAAATCAATACTAATCAAACTTAAATCACAAATAATATTCTTAACATTCCCATCATGACTATTAAGAGAAAAGTAACTAAGTTAGGATTTAACTGGTCATTATCTAATCTTAGACAATATCCTTTAACCAAAAATGAACTCACACACATGCTAAGTATATGGACATACTAGAAAGAACACTAAGAGAGATCATTAAGCATAATGACGCAAGAAGAAGCTTTTTTTTTTTTGTTTTTGGCGATGATTTATGATGCGAATATTGGTAGCAAGTAGGTCGTCTAAATTCAGAGAACATATCCATAACCAAAGCAAAATTCTTGATACATTAACGACGACCTCTCAAGAGTGAACTACAGTTCCATTTCTCAACACCCGAAAAACTTCGAAACAAAACTTTTCAAGAAAAGAAAGCCAACCGATGGACGTTTAAAGAAACAAATAGATGTATTACTGATGAAGTATATGATACTCTAAAGGCATTCAAGTGATACATGAAGTAAGACACTATAGAGAGTAAGTAAAATCTAAACTAAGACAACAATGACCATGAAACCAAAGCCACAAATAAACATTTTTGTTAAACAGAGGATAAAATTTTATCAGTAGTTACTCCAGTAGTATCACATAGGCTAAAACCTTGAAGCATGGGACTAAACATATTTATAAATGTTGCAATAATAAAGTTTATTTGACAAAGTTCAGCATTTCCATCCTTTAGAACAGTAAAGATATTAGAAGGGAATTGCAAACCGTCGTCAACTTATTCGAGACAAAAATCAAAATATCAATACGAGTTACTATTCCTTCAAAGTCAAATAGCAATAAACCATATCGGAACTAAACACCCCTCTTATACACAACTAACACGTAAGAAAAATCATCCAGCAGGTATTTAAAGAAATGTTCATATAGCAGGAAAATCAACCCAACAAAATTTCCAATAAGCTAGAACGATGCAAGATTTTAAATGGATTAAGCATTAAACAGAAACAAAAAAAAAACTAGAATCTATCACTACAGAAGAAATAAAATAATATGACTAAACCCATAAGCGAAGCCATATATATATTGTCACGCCCCGAGCCTACACCCTGGGCGGGACCGGCACTCGGAGACCATTGCTGGCCCCAAGCGAACCCTTGGCCTGGCTTTCTTAACTCAGCGGAAACCTAACTCAACAAGAAATAACTCGAAGCAATGCAATATTTCAAAACAACTTAACTTATAAAATATGGCCCTAAGGCAAACCGAATCTCAAAATAGGATATTTACATATATACA
>JAJONW010002929.1:0-64395 GCA_029582385.1 Solanum tarijense
TTTTCATATGTTTTTTCGTCTATGGCATATTCTTCCTTATTCATTTATAGATTGTGTTGAAGTTTATATTCTAAACTTTCTATCTGTATATGTAGATATAAAATAGTTTTCCTTTGTGCTACTATAGATTTTTTACAAGTTCCTGCGAATATATTACTGTTGAGTCTATTTTGCCTGTGTCTCAATTCTTGTCTTTTTGCTATAATTATTTCAGTAAGTTTTTGTCTATATTTGTTATTCTCGTTATTCAATGTATCTTTAGATATTGAATATATTTATATTCTATTTTAGATATATTATCTATTAGTTGATCTAATTTGTCGTTATCAGTTTTCGTGATATTGAGTTGTTTATATTCCGGATGTAATCTGTTTAATTTTCTTCTTAATTTTCTTATATTTCTACTAGTATGTTTCTTCTTATATTTCTTTTCATCCATAGCTCTGATACCATTTTTCATAGCGGAATTCACCTTTTTGGTAGGTGAGGGATTCATGATATTTTTGGTAGTGTGGTAGGTGTGGTAGTTGAGGAATTCATGACATTTTTGGTAGGTGTACCATTTTTGGTAGGTGAGGAATCCATTTTAAAATTTTATTATAATATTCTTTTGCTAAGTGTCTTAATCTTGATATCTCTTTAATATTATTTATGATATATTCTAGATATACCATATCTTGGGTTCTTAGGTACATATATAAATTTTCTTCCATTAATTGTTCTAATAGTTTATATCTTCCATAGGTTCTGTCCAATATTGTAAATATTTGTAGTTCATTTTAGTCTGAATTTATTTCTAAATCATACCATTCTATTCTTTCGAGGTCTAAATCGTGTAGGTCTATTTCATACCATTGTTGGTTTAATATATCTTCTGATCCGTTATCATTAAATATTTTTTCCCATATTATTCTTCTTAATTCAATTATTTCTATACCTTTAAGTATGTATAAGATTAGAGTTTCATAATTTTTTATCATTTCATCATGCATGTATGTAGTCATGTTCGTTGTTATGCAGATTTTTTATTTTCAATTATTCCTTCCTATCATATTCAAAATTGGTTAAATTCATATTAGATCATTATGAACAAGATTATCTGTTTATCATGTTCCCCTGTCACTACTAGCATCGTACTTTAGCGGATGCTTCCTTCTTATCAGTGTCTCAACTTTGTTTACTCCCCTAAACGGCTTTCCTCGCCTACCTGTTTCAACATTAGGATGTCATAGTATAGAAATTTTCTCCCTGTTTCCAGTGTGCTAATAAACTAGAAATCATGATTTAAATAATTATAATACATACTAACTAACATAAATTTATTCAATCTTATATATGATATTCAGGAATATATGAAATTAGTTCTGCATATTTGTTGAACAATATACCTTTGCCTTTTGCTTATCCGTGACATCTGAGGTTTGTTCCATTATCTATTAAGTATGAATATCTTAAATTTTTGAGAGTGTTTTTAGGAAATTCTCTTATTGAAGGCTTAAAATCCTGCCTATTATGTTACATATACCTTCCTTTATATAGAAAGGAATTTCTATCCTATCAGTAGTGCACAATAATGCACATACTGTACTACTTACTGCACACTTACTTTACAAAAATGTCATAATGCCCATACCTACTATTTTTACACTTGTCCTATTAAAAATGCACACCACCTACCATACTTTACACTTGTCCATACTACTTACCCTACAATAATGCTCAATAATGCACCTACTTCATGACTTTTTTACATAGTACTATTTACTTTATGACTTTTTTACATGGTACTATTTTCTTTATATTATTTGCTTTTGGCCATATGTATTATTTGCCTTATCTCTACGACTTTCTTTGCACATGTGTCTTTTTATTTTTGTCTTCTTCTTTTTGTCTTCTTCTTCTTATGTTCTTTCGTCTCTATCTTATTTGATCATTCCAGCTGGACATCGGGAATCACATTATCTTCTCCATTACATTTTGAACATATATGGTCAGGATATTTATGTCCAATTAGCTTACAATATCTGGTTAATAGTTCTGACGAAATAAATCCTGCCTTAATATGAACTCGTGTCCCTAACTCGGTGCTCAAGACTACTCCCAAAAATATACTTTAGCTTATTGTTTTAAACAAATCTTTCTTTAGTTTGAGATAATTGCTCAAAATCTAGCCCAAAGGCTCTCTTGGAATCGATGTTCCTTTCTTACTTAAATGTAAAACATTTGGAAACTTCTTTGGGAAATACATAGTTCCCTAATAACTTTAGAGAAATGGACTCGACTTTATGCTCTTGACTTAACTTGAAACTTGAGACTCTTTACTTGGCTTGGAACTTTATACTCTTTACTCGACTTGAGACTTGAACCTTTAAAAACGAAGTGAAAAATTCGATAAATGCTCTTGAACAACTTTGAAAACTTGCTTTGACTTACTTAACTTCTAAGCTTAAATCTTGACTTCACTTGACTTAGAAACTAACTCTCCTTGAATTGGATTTTGAATTCAAGGTGTTTGATCACATGTCATGGAGGGATATTTGATGTTTAGACGTACTTTGGAGTATCAGAAACAACTATGACACATAGGTACAATACCAAGAAACATGCATGAGAAAGTGTGAAAAGAATGGGGGAACTTGGCGTCCTTGGCGCTCTGCAAGGCGCGGAGCACTAGCCCTCAAAGCTCAGAAGGCCAGCTGAGGCGCTCTGCAGGGCGCGGCGCACCACCCCTTTTCCCCGACAACTTCAACTTTTCTCCTTCTTTTCTCCAACTCTAAACCTTTTAAACTTCAAGGTTTTCCAGCCCCAAACACTTAGAATCATAAATCCTCAACATACAATAGATTTGAACTCAAAAATACAATCGAAAACATGTCCCAAATTAACAAGGGACTTCAACAACACAATCAACAACTTCAACAACACAACCTAACAACTTCAACAACATAACCAATCTTTTCTCAAAAATAAAACGAGTTTGGCGCGTGGGGGAAAGGATCAACCCAACACTATGAGCTCACATACCTAGTAGGGATCACCCCCTACGATATCGACGATAATCTTTGACGGAAACTTGTTTGATCTCCTCTTTCTTCTCTTCTTCTCCTCTTCTTCTCAAAACCCTCACTCTCACTCTTTTAAAATGGGACAAACTGATCTAAAAATCAGTCCAACACTTAGATATAACCAAAAGAATTGATTAGGGAAAAGACCAAAATGCCCTTAAAATTTCCGGATGGATTTCCCTGCCACTGCCCAACTTCCAAAGGGCATAACTCACTCATACAAACTCGGAATCGATTAAAATCGGTGGCGTTGGAAAGATCGTTCCACAAGCATCGCAAACATAACTGGAACTACACCTAACTCATCCTGAGCTAGGAGTTATAACTGTTAAAAATTGGCCAAAAAACTCATCTTTTTCCATACTTAGCCAAATTTCCAGATTCTGAATTTTTCCAAAAATGACTACTTCCAATTGCAAGCTTCTTCATAGTTATTTAAAATTGTCGGATGTTACAATATCTCCCCCTTGGGAATATTTGTCCTCGAATGAGGTTACTTTTACAAGGCTAAGGGTGCAACATCAATTCAAACACCCAACAAGCAATCATGCAAATACAACAACAACAACATGCTCATTTAAATTAAAAGAGCAGTAAGAAGGAAATTAATACCTTAATTTGTATTTCCTCCGGATTCAAAGAGATAGGGATATCTCTTCTTCATGTCCTCTTCGGGTTCCCAAGTAGCTTCCTCAACAAAATGGTTCCTCCAAAGGACCTTGACTGATGCTACATCTTTCGTCCTCAGCCTACGAACTTGGCGATATAAAATCTTAACAAGAATCTCCTCATAAGATAAGCTATCCTTGATCCTAACACTATCAATCAGCAAGATCAATGAAGGATTGCCTATGCACTTCTTCAATATAGAGATATGAAATAGCGGATGAACCGCTGCTAGTTCCTGTGGTAACTCCAACTCATAAGCAACATTGCCAATTCTCTTGGCTATGCGGTAAGGTCCAATATACCGGGGACTAAGTTTCCCCTTCTTACCAAACCTCATAACCCCTTTCATGGGTGAAACTTTCAAATATACTCAATCATCTATTTCAAACTCTAACGCCCTTCTCCTAACATCAGTGTAGAATTTCTGGTGACTCTGTGCCGTTTTCAACCTCTCTTGAATCACTTTCGCCTTCTCCATAACTTGGTGAACTAAATCTGGTCCTATCAACCCTGCTTCACCAATTTCAAACCATCCAATAGGAGATCTACATCTTCTCCCATAAAGAGCTTCGTAAGGAGCCTTCTGGATGCTAGAGTGATAACTGTTGTTGTAGGAAAACTCAATGAGAGGCAGGTAATCATCCCAATTACCTTTGAAATCGATCACACAAGCCCTTAACATATCTTCTAAAGTTTGAATAGTGCGCTCGGCTTGCCCATCAATCTAAGGATGAAAGGCAGTACTTCAGTTCACCTTCAAACCCAAGCCTTTCTGAAAAGATTTCTAGAACTGTGCAGTAAATTGTGCACCTCTATCTGAAATAATGGAGATTGGGACTCCATGAAGTCTCACTATCTCTTGAATATATAACTTGGCATAATCTTCTACTGAAAGGGTAGTCCTTACCGGTAGAAAATGAACTGACTTTGTCATTTTGTCGGCAATTACCTAAATAGCATCATGATGTCTGCGAGACCTTGGCAACCCTGTGATGAAATCCATGTTGATCATCTCCCACTTCCATTCTGGAAGTTCTATCCTCTGAGCCAAACCACCGGGCCTTTGGTGCTTAACTTTCACTTGTTGGCAATTTGGACACTTAGCAACAAACTCTGCAATGCCTTTCTTCATGCCAGTCCACCAATAAACATCTCTCAAGTCATGATACATCATGGTGGAACCCGGATGAATGGAATATCTGGAGCTGTGAGCTTCCTCCATAATCCTTTCTTGGAGTCCATCTACCATAGGTATGCACAATCTAACTTGATATCTCAATACACCATCTCCCCCTTGTTCAAAAGCTAATACTCTTTGCTTTTGAACATTTGCCTTTAACTCATGCAAAATGGGATCTTGATCTTGTTTCTCTTTCACTTCTAACACTAGTGATGACTCGGCCCCGCTCATCACCACTATTCCTCCTTCTGCGAAATCTGTAAGTCTGACTCCCAGGCTTGCTAGTCTGTGCACTTCTTTTGCTAACTCTATTTTCCCTTCTTCAACATGGGCGGTGTTACCCATAGACAACCTGCTTAAAAAATCAGCAACAACATTAACCTTACCTAGGTGATAAAGAATACTCAGGTCATAATCCTTGAGTAATTCTAACCACCTTCTCTGTCTGAGATTAAGCTATTTCTGAGTAAGCACATATTGAAGGCTTTTGTGATCAGTGAATATGTCGACATGCACACTATACAAGTAATGGCGCCATATCTTCAAAGCGAACACTACAACAGCTAATTGTAAGTCATGGGTTGGGTAGTTCCTCTCATGAACTTTCAACTGTCTGGAGGCATAAGCTATAACCTTGCCATTCTGCATAAGACACAACCTAAACCGACTCTAGATGCATCACAATACACCACAAAACCTTGAGTACCTTCTAGTAACATCAAAAATAGAGCTGTAATCAACCTCTTTTTCAATTCCTGAAAGCTCCTCTCACAAGCTTCAGACCATTGAAATTTCACTGCCTTCTGAGTCAACTTTGTCAAAGGAGATGCAATAGACGAGAACCCCTCAACCAACCTTCTATAATAGCCAGCTAAACCCAAGAAACTCCTAATTTCAGTTGGAGATGTGGGTCTAGGCCAATTCTACACTGCCACAATTTTTCGAGTATCAACTTTAGTTCCATCACCGGACATAATGTGGCCTAGGAACGCCACAGACTTAAGCCAAAACTCACACTTAGAGAACTTGGCATACAACTCCTTGTCTTTCAAAGTCTGAAGAACTGTTCTGAGATGACTAGAATGATCTTCTTCATTCCTTGAATAGACTAGTATGTCATCAATGAAGACGATAACAAATGTATCTAAATAAGGTTTGAAGACTATTCATCAAGTCCATGAAAGCTGCCGGTGCATTGGTCAAACCAAAGGACATGACTAAAAACTCATAATGATCGTATTTGGTCCTGAAAGCTATCTTTGGAATATCACATTCCCTTACTCTTAACTGATGATATCCTGATCTGAGGTCAATCTTCGAAAAACAAGTAGCACCCTGAAGCTGATCGAAAAGATCATCAATCCTCGGAAGAGGGTACTTATTTTTATGGTAACCTTGTTCAACTGGCGGTAATCTATGCACATACTAAAGGAACCATCTTTCTTTCTCACAAACAAGACCGGAGCACCCCAAGGTGAGACACTCGGTCGAATGAAACCCATTTCTAAGAGATCTTTCAATTGCTCTTTCAACTCTGCTGGTGCCATTCTATATAGCGGAATAGAGATAGGATGAGTATCTGGAATGAGATCTATGCCGAAATCTATCTCTCTCTCAGGAGGAATTCCGGGTAGATCATCAGAAAAAACTTCTTGAAACTCTCTTACTATAAGAACTGACTGAATATGAGGCATCTCAATACTAGAGTCATGAACTCGGACTAAGTGATAGATACAACCCTTTGAAACTAACCTTCTCGCCTTAAGGTACGAAATGAAATTACCCTTAGGCCCTGCTGAACTACAACTCCACTCTATAACTGGCTCATTCGGAAACTGAAACTTGACTGCTCGAGTTCTACAATCTATCGATGCATAACAAGCATGAAGCCAATCTATACCTAGAATGACATCGAAATCTACCATGTCTAACTCAACCAAATCAGCCATGGTGCTCTTGTGATTGATGGAAACAAAACAATCACGATAGACTCTTTCTGCTAGAATAGACTCCCCAACAGGTGTAGAAACACAAAAGGGTTCACAAAGTCTTTCAGGAAGAACCTCAAACTTATTTGTAACATAAAGGGTAACAAAATATAAACTTGCTCCTGGGTCTAGCAAAGCATATACATCAAAAGCAAAGACTTTGATCATACCAGTGACAACATTTGGAGAATTCTCTTGCTCATAGCGACTGGTGATTGCATAAAGGCAGTTTGCTCCTCCACCGGTACTAGAAGTAGCTCCTCTAGGTGCCGTCCTTTCTGGGGGAGCAACTGAAGAAGATTGGGCCCTACTGCCCAAATTACCACTACCTTGCTTATTCTTAGGGCACTCCTTCACGAAGTGACCCTCTTTTCCACACTTAAAGCAAACTGTCTGACCTTGATTACACTTTCCTGGATGCACTCTACCACACCTAGCACATGCAGGAAACAAACTACCTCCTTATGCCACACTTCCTGAAGACTGTGCTGGTCTAGCCTTAAAGTCCTTCGAATTCTAGCCATTAAATTCCCATCTGTATCGGGGTGTGGGTGTTGTAGCAGATGATGGAGCAAGTCCCTTTTTCCTTTGTTGGAAGGAGGGATGATTCACATTACCTTTCTGCTGCCCGGACTCATTACCGGTCTTGGCTCTCTTACTTCTGAACTCTTGCCTGTCCCTCAACTTCTCTTCCTCCACCTGTTGTACATAGACCATCAACCTTGATATGTCCATGTCCCCAATAAGCATTGCAGCCCTACCTTCCTTACTTGACAACCGAGACAGCCCAGCAACAAATAAGCTTATTCTATTCCCCATGTCCGTAACCATCTCCGGAGCATAGCGAGGTAGTTGTGTGAACTTCACACTGTACTCATGAACACTCAAAGAATCCTGCTTAAGTGTGAGGAACTCACGTACCTTGGCCTCTTTCAATTCTCGAGGAAAGAAATGCCCCAAGAAAGCTTCCTCAAAACAGGCCCAACTCGCAGGTGGTGCATCATCAGCTCTATTTCCTTTCCACTAGTCAAACCAAGTTCTAGCAACATCTTTTAATTGATACGCAGCTAGTTCAACCCGCTCAGTATCTGCCACATGCATCACATCAAAAATCTTCTTCAACTCCTCAATGAAGTTCTCTAGATCCTCAGTAGTGCTCGAACTCATGAAACTCGGAGGATTCATCCCCAAGAACTCACGAATCCTTGAAGTGTCAACTCCTTCATGTCGAGCTCCCCTTTGCTGACTAATCTGATTAGTTACAGCTTGACTCAGAATTCTAATTGCCTCTCTGAACTCGGCATTAGAAACTTCCCCTTGTGGTTGTGCTCCAGAGGCATAAGGTAACTCTTGTTCATCAACAAAACGTCTAGGAAGGCACCCTCTGCCAACTCTTCGTGGAGGCATGACTATCTGAAACACGCGCAAGCATGAATTAGAAAGAAACTTTTCAGAGATAAACTCTAACGCACAAATGAGTGTGAAAGAAGTGAGAAATCTTCCTAAATGTTGCAGCCTCCTAATTATAGATGTGGTGCGCTTCACACTGATAACTAGGACTCTAGAGACACGGCTTCATAGACTCCCTAGGACTCTTGAACTCTGGGCTCTGATACCAAGTTTGTCATGCCCCGAGCTACACCCTGGGTGGGACCGGCACCCGGAGACCATTTCTGGCCCCAAGCGCACCCTTGGCCTGACTTTCTTAACTCAGCGAAAACCTAACCCAACAGAATAACTCAATGCAAAAGCAAGGTTACAAAACAACTTAACTTATAAAATCTAGACACAAAGGCAACTCGAATCCCAAAATAGAATATTTACATATATACATAGTTGAGAGACTCAAAACTAACTGACTAACTGTCTACGAAGCCTCTAAAATATTGAGATGGATGTTGGGACAGACCCCGCAACACCCTAATAAAACAAAACTAAGAACACAAAATAATTGAGTCCTCCGGAATGCAAGGAGGCTCACCACTGACTCTGAAGTGCTCAGCTGGATCAACGGCGTACTGGATGCTGATCCTGGGTACCTGTGTCTGCATCATAATAAGATGCAGGCCAACTAGCATCAGTACATGCAATGTACGAGTATGTGAGCTGGAGGCTAAACCACAACTCAAGCTTGAAAGGAGTACATGAGAACACACTTACCTTGGTTATGTTCGACTCATGAATAACTGAACTCAATATATAAAGCAATAAGACACATGCAATATATATATAGCTTGTAAAATAATGTAAATAACTTATCTCGTTAATGATAAAACAATAACAAACTCAACTTTACTTATATATAAAAGTAATATAATTTTTAGTGGGGGATTCTTTAACCGACAACCACCACTATGAGCCCTAGTAGTGGTACAACGTTTTACCTCACGTTGCCTAAGAACCATCCTATACCTGGCTGTGATATAGGAAGCTGTCTTTACTAAGTGGATCCACTAGCTTAACTTTCGTGATCATCTAAAAAGTATGACCCGATAAAATCCCATGTTCATCGCATGGTTCTTAAGGAGAGTTGAGTTAATATGAACTCGTGTCCCCAACTCGGTGCTCAAGACTACTCCCAAAATTATACTTTAGCTCATAAGTGTTTTAAACACATCTTTCTTTAGTTTGAGATAATTGCTCAAAATCTAGCCCAAAGGCTCTCTTGGAATCGATGTTTCTTTCTTACTTAAATGTAAAACCATTTAGAAACTTCTTTGGGAAATACATAGTTCCCTAATAACTTAAGAGAAATGGACTCGACTTTATGCTCTTGACTTAACTTGAAACTTGAGACTCTTTACTTGGCTTGGAACTTTATACTCTTTACTCAACTTGAGACTTGAACCTTTAAAAACGAAGTGAAAACATTCGATAAAGGCTCTTGAACAACTTTGAAAACTTTCTTTGACTTACTTAACTTCTAAGCTTAAATCTTGACTTCACTTGACTTAGAAACTAACTCTCCTTGAATTGGATTTTGAATTCAAGGTGTTTGATCACATGTTATGGAGGGATTCTTGATGTTTAGACGTACTTTGGAGTGTCAGAAACAACTATGAAACATAGGTACAATACCAAGAAACATGCATGAGAAAGTGTGAAAAGAATGGGGGAACTTGGCGTCCTTGGCGCTCTGTAAGGTGCGGAGCGCCAGCCCTCAAAGCTCAGAATGCCAGCTGAGGCGCTCTGCAAGGCGCGGCGCGCCACCCCTTTTCCCCGACATGTTTGACTTTTCTCCTTATTTTCTCCAACTCTAAACCTTCTAAACTTCAAGGTTTTCCAGCCCCAAACACTTAGAATCATAAATCTTCAACATACAATAGATTTGAACTCAAAAACACAATCGAAAACATGTCCCAAATTAAATCAACAAGAGACTTCAACAACACAACCCAACAACTTCAACAACATAACCAATCTTTTCTCGAAAATAAAACGAGTTTGGCACGTGGGGGAAAGGATCAACCCAACACTATGAGCTCACATACCTAGTAGGGATCACCCCCGACGATATCCACGACGATCTTTGACGGAAACTTGCTTGATATCCTCTTTCTTCTCTTCTTCTCAAAACCCTCACTCTCACTCTTTTAAAATGGGAAAAAATGATATAAAAATCAGTCCAACACTTAGATATAACCAAAAGAATTGATTAGGGGAAAGACCAAAATGCCCTTAAAATTTCCGGACGGATTTCCCTGCCACTGCCCAACTTCCAAAGGGCATAACTCACTCATACGAACTCGGAATCGAGTAAAATCAGTGACGTTGGAAAGATCGTTCCTCAAGCTTCGTAAACATAACTGGAACTACACCTAAATCATCCTGATCTAGGAGTTATAACTGTTCAAAGTTGGCCAAAAAAACTCATCTTTTTCCATACTTAGCCAAATTTCCAGATTCTAAATTTTTCCAAAAATGACTACTTCCAATTTCAAGCTTCTTCATAGTTATTTCGAATTGTCGGATGTTACAGTTTTAGTTGAGAGTTCAAGAAGAGAAAAGAAGAGAAAAGAGGAGAAAAGAGGAGAGGATCAAGAGTTCGTCGAGATTCTTGTGTGTTGTTATGGATTTTCGCCATAGGTTTAATCCCTAAGAGGTATGTAAGCTACCATAGTGTTGGGTTTGTTCACCCACATGCCAATCATGTTATTTTGAAATTTCATTCTTCAGGTTGAAAGATTAGAGTTCTTGATGAGTTCTTGAGAAGTGTTCTTGAAATTCATCCTAAATCTTGTTGTGTTGGGGTTTTGATGATTTCTTGACATGAAAGTAAGTGTTTTGAGGGTTGTATTAAGTATATTAGAGTGTACTTATGTTAACTAATGAATCCATGTGATTGGGGAAGAAACCGTTCGATTCTAGGTGAGTTAGGGTAAGAAAACGAGCAAAAAATTTCGTTGGGTCTTCTGGATTAGGGCCTGGTGCGTCGCACCAGCCAGAGCGCCCCAAAGAATGCTCTAAAGTTTAAGGGCTGGCACCCCACACCTCTCATAGCCCCAGGGTAGTCGGCCCCATCCAGTTTGCAATCGGTTGCTTCGTTTGAGTTCTTTCGAAGGGTACCTTCACTCATTTTCTATTCAAACTACTCTAAGCTACTTCTAAACACCTAAAATAATTCCTAACATGATCATAACCTTGAATTCATAATTCAAATTCAAGTAATATTTGAGAGTTAATTTTTGAGAATTCTTTAGAACATTCTAAGAAAGTCCCTTTGAGTCCTTTTGTAGAGTCTTCTACAATTTCTAGTAACTTGTTTCACGACTCAAGTAAGTGAGCATGAGAGTGAGGAGAATGGATTCATGAGTCTACTTTGTCATCATGATATCCTTCTTATCATTAACCATAACTCTTGAATTCATAATTCATATTCAAGAGAGAGTTAAAAGTAGAGTTCTAGAAAGCCTTTGAGTTCAATTGTGAATCCTTTGAGATCAACTATCGATTTGAGTTAAGTTTTGAGGTAGTAAGTACGAGAATGAGAAGAGTCGTATACTTGAGTTCCATATTGTTATGTAGACCCTTGAGTCAAGTTGTTCATGCCCATAATTCCGCATAAACTTCACAAATTGAGTACCTTTGAGAGGTGTAGTATTTTCAAGTTCTAAGTCTTGAGTGTTGATTTCCTAACCCTTCTGAGATTATATTCCTCATGGAACTATTACATGCTAACCATGAAGTCTTTAAGTTGAGTACTTCATGCCCATAATTCCGCATGAACCCTATAAGTCGAACAGTCCTGAAATGAGAAGTATCTTTGAGTCCATGAGTTGAGTAGTTCATTGTTCATAATTCCACATGAAACCTTTGAGTTCAGCATTCTTGAAATGAGTAGTATCATTGAAGTTCTTTCTTTCCAAGTATTGAGTTCTATCTATGGTTATTGAAAACCTTGCATTGAGTCGTTCACGACCTTAATTCGGGATGAACCATATTTTAAGAAGTCTTTTACAATTTTTTTAATTTTGTTTTAAGACTTAAGCTTTGAGTTGAGTAAAGAGTAAAAGTAAAGTTCATTTCTTGAAAGATTATACTGGAACTAAGTATTCTTAAGAGTTAAAAATGTTTTCACATTTGAGCAAGAAAGGAAATACCGATTTCCAAGATAGCTTTTAATCTAAGTTTTGACTAATTTTATCTCAAACCAAAGAAAGAGTTTTTTTTTCAAAAATATAAGAGCTAAGTATATTTTTGGGAGTAGTATTGAGCACCGATATGACGATGCGAGTTCATAGTAACTCAAGTCTCCATAAACCATGTATCTATCATAGGTAGAAAGGATCATACTTTTTAGATGATTCCTTAGTGTTTTTTAGCATAAACTAGTGGATCCACTTAGTTAAGGCATTCTATATGATGGCAAAGTATAGGATAGTTCTTGCAGCGTGGGCAAGACGTTGCATCCCCAATTAGGCTCATAGTGGTGGTTGTCGGTTAGAGAAACTCCCACAGAGTTATGTTATATTTTATTATATATAAATTTGGTTGTTATTGTATTCTTCAATACACTGAGATGATTTCTATTATTTTAAAAGCTTTCCATACATTGCATGTGTATTGTTGCTTTATATTGAGTTGAGTACCCATCCTTTGTTGTGAGTCAGATTTTACTGAGGAAATTTAAAAAAAATTGGTGCTAAGGTCACTAGATGTAGTACCTTGAGTTCCAAGAAAACTAAAGAGAGTTCATTTAAGTCATTCCTAAGTTCCTTTAAGTTTTGGGTCAAATTCAAACAACCATAACTTTCAGTACAGAATGATTTTGGTGGTAAACAAGATACCCAATGAAAGGTCTTTGAATTTTCTTTCCAACGCCGCCAAGTTTGCTAACTTCCGAGTTCGGATGAGTCAGATATTCTCCTTTATGCCTAGTTAAGGAAAGTTTCCCAAAAATAGTAAGGGGTATTTTGGTCTTTTCCTTACCCAATCAGATTTAATTCCTTTTTAGTAATGTTTTAGTGGTCTAATCCTATTAAGTTCAGTTTTATAATCCTAATATACGCCTAAGGTTTTAGTTGAGAGTTCAAGAAGAGAAAAGAAGAGAAAAAAGGAGAATAGAGGAGAGGATCAACCGTTCGTTGAGATTCTTACGTATTGATGCCGACTTTCACTATGGGTTTAATGCCTAAGAGGTATGTAAGCTTCCATAGTATTGGGTTTGTTTACCCACACGCCAATCATATTATTTTCAGTGAAATTTCATTCTTGAAGTTGAAAGATTAGAATTTTTGATGAGTTCTTGTGAAGTGTTCTTGAAGTTCATACAAATTCTTGTTCTGTTGGAGTTTTAATGATTTATTGAGATGAAAGTTAGTTTTTTGAGGGTTTTATTGAGTATATTAGAGTGTACTTATGTTAAGTAATAGAATCCAAGTGATTGGGGAAGAAACCGTTCAATTTTAGGCGAGTTAGGGTGAGAAAACGAGCAAAGAATTTCATTTGGTTTTCTAGGTTGGAGCCGGGTGCATTATGCCAGTCAGAGCGCCCCAAAGTATGCTCTAAAGTTTAGGGGCTGGCGCCCCGCGCCACTCATAGCCCCATGGTCGCCTGCCCCATCCAGTTTGCAATTGGTTGCTTCGTTTGAGTTCTTTCAAAGGGTAGCTTCACTCCTTTTCGATTCTAACTACTCTAACTTACTTCTAAACACCTCAAACCATTCCTAACATGATAATAACCTTGAATTAATAATTCAAATTCAAGGTAGAGTTGTGAGTTATGTTTTGAGAATTCTTTCGAACATTCTAAAAAAGTCCCTTTGAGTCCTTTTGTGGAGTCTTCTACAACTTGTAGTAACTTGTTTCAAGACTCAAGTAAGTGAGCATGAGAGTGAGGAGAATTTATTCATGAGTCTACTTTGTCATCACGATATCATTCATATAATAAACCATAACTCTTGAATTCATAATTCACATTCAAGAGAGAGTTAAGAGTAGAGTTTAAGAAAGACTTTGAGTTCAATTGTGAATCCTTTGAGATCAACTATCGATTTGAGCTTTGTTTTGAGGAAGTAAGTATGAGAATGAGGAGAGGCATATATTTGATTTTCATATTGTTATGTAGACCCTTGATTCGAGTCCTTCATGCACATAATTCAGCATGAACTTCACAAACTGAGTACCTTTGAGAGGAGTAGTATATTCAAGCTCTAAGTATTGAGTATTGAGTTCCTAACCCTTCTGAGATTATATTCCTAATCATGGAACTATTACATGTTAACTATGAAGTCTGTAAGTTGAGTAGTTCATGCCCATAATTCCGCATAAACCCTAAATCGAATAGTCTTGAGATGAGAAGTATCTTTGAGTCCTTGAGTTCATAACTCTGCATGAAACCTCTAAATGGAGCATTCTTGAAATGAGTAGTATCATTGAAGTTCTTGATTTCCAAGTATTGAGTTCTATCTATGGTTATTGAAAACCTTGCATTGAGTCGTTCACGACCATAATTCGGCATAAACCATATTTTAAGAAGTTTTTTACTAATGTTTTAACTTTGTTTTAAGACTTAAGCATTGAATTGAGTAAATAGTAAGAGTAAAATTCATTTCTTCAAAGATTATACGAGAACTAAGTATTCCGAAGAGTTCAAAATGTTTTCACATTTGAGCAAGATAGGAAAGACCGATGTAGAAAGAGATCTTTTAATCTACGTTTTGAGTAATTGTCTCAAACCAAAGAAATAGTTTTTTTCAAAAACATATGAGCTAAGTATATTTTTAGGAGTAGTATTGAGCACCGATATGGGGATGCGAGTTCATAGTAACTCAAGTCTCCATAAACCATGTAGTCATCATGGGTAGAAATGATCATATTTTTTAGATAATTCCTTAGTGTTTTTTAGCATAGACTAGTGGATCCACTTAGTTAAGGTATTCTACATGGTGACAAAGTACAGGACAGTTCTGGCAGTGTGGGCAAGACGATGTATCACAACTTAGGCTCATATTGGTAGTTATCGGTTAGAGAAACTTCCACATAGTTGTATTATATTTTATTATATATAAATTCAATCGTTATTGTATTCTTTAGTAGACTGAGTTGATTTCTATTGTTTTAAAAGATTTCCATATAATGCATGTGTATTATTGGTTTATATTGATTTAAGTACCCAGAGTTAGATATCCAGTGTTGAGTACCCAGAGTTAGATATCCAGAGTTGAGTACCCAGAGTCGAGTATCATATCTTTGATTTGAGTATCTAATCTCTGAGTGGAGTATCTTATCCTTGAGTACTTCTGAGTCGTGTCAGTTTTAGTAGTTTTGAGTTTCCTTAAGTATTCCTTGAGTTGAGTAAATTTGAGAAGAGGTAAGTATGTTTCCCTTTTTATCAAGTTTCAAGCTAATGTTATGCTTTATAATCCCCATTACATGCTCGTACATTCCATCTACTGAGCCATGTGGGCTGCATCCTTTCATGATGCATATTAAGGTATTCAGGATCATCAAAAGGAGTTTCGTTGATACCACATGGAGTTCCAGTTAGCTATGGTGAGCCTCCTTTCTTCTGGATGATTTTATTTAATTTTCAGTTATATCAGTTGTTTGGATGTCATGGGTCTTGTACCGACTTCCATCTTTGTTAGTTAGAGGCTTCATAGATAGATATTAGAGTTTGAGAAGTCTATTTCATTTATCTTATTAAATGCATTAAAGACTTGAGTTGCCTATTGTTGGCTAGTTGAATATTCTATTTTTATTCAGAGTTATTCATTTAAGTTAAAGATTTGTAAGTTTCGTGAATTATATTAAGCTTTTAAGCTTTGTATGCTTGAGTTAGTCTTCCGCTTATAGTCAGCCATCATGAAGGTGCGCTTGGGGACCATAAATGGTTCTCGAGTGCCGGCCACGTCCAGGGTGAAGGCTCGGGTAGTGACAAACTTGGTATTAGAGCACAGAGTTCAAGTGTATTAGGGTGTCTATGAAGCCGTGTTAAGTAGGATCTTAGTAATGGTTGTGAGGGTGCCAATTCTATAAATGAGGGACTACAGACATTTAAGAAAAGTTTTCCTTCTTTTATACTCTTAATTATGCAATAGAGCTATGATATAGAGACTTATTCTAACTCGTATGTTCTCCTTTCCTTTCAACTACCCATCATACTAGAGGTGGTTGAAAAACAGAATCAATCCTTTGTAGATGAGTTGTTCTTAGAAAGAATTTTGAGGAAGTCATGAGACTCGAGACGGTCTTGAGAGAAGCCCATGAATGAGTTAAGTGTTGAGTTTATGAAGGAATGCACTTATATTATATGAATCGTGCATTTGAGCTAAAGGCGAGTTGTACTATTTTCCTTAAGCCTTGTTTTAGCTGAGATCCTTATGAGGATGTATGTTTAGAGCTTGGGTAAGATTTTCACCTGAAAAGGTAGCATGAGTTACGAGATCATGAGCGGTAGTAGTGAAAGATCCCAGAGTTAGAGGAAAGTATGCAGAGGTTTAGTAATCCTAGAAAGGGAGATAGTGATGAGGCAAGCAATGTTATTATAGTCATGCACACAGTAAGTTATTGATGAGGAGTTTTCCCTTATGGGTAGAGTAAGAGTTGATAATCAAGATGAGATATGTATTTGTTAACCAGAATAGAGTTGATGTCGATGTGCCATCGTATTATAGGAGACTAAATTCATATGTTGAATAAGATAACAAAGTATTTAAGAAGCGATAGATCTAAGCAAGTCTTATGATTTGTTTAAGAGGGTCATGATGTTCAGAAGGTTATAGAACTGATCAAGTAATAAGGTATAATATGGTAGACGATCAATCATATTGTTATTCGGGTTTAGTAATAATCATTAAGCTTGAAGTCATGATCAAAAGAATAGCAACATGAGGGACATGATGTGAGTCTTGAGATTTGATCTGGTACACTTGACATAGAGTAGTTGAGGAATTGAGATGTTAGTTGCAATAAATATGAGTAGTACAAGTGAGAGACTCTAACCTTTAGATAAGGGCAATCAAGTGTGGTTAAATCACAAGAGTAACATGAGCATTAAGAGGTGTACCGAGATGGTATGTTACCAGATTAGGTTCCAACTAAGTTATAATTTTCCATGTGTGCCTAGATAGCATAATTGAGTTGTCATTGTGGAATAGGTCAATAGCTTTCAAGTGTCAACTATAGACCTAATGGGGAGATGCCGATATGAGAAATCAAGTCAAGTGCTTGAGAGTAAGATGGTAATGAGTTCCAAAGAGTTTGGGGGATATATTTTTAGAGGTCCTTTTAGTAGCGGAGTGATGTTAGAAAGAGAAGGTTGATGTTCTTATCGTGATAGTGATGGTGTGATAATTCCATCTAATGGCATAAATAAGGAGGAAGAGGAGGATGAAGTTTTACGATGAGAAATAATTAAATGTGAGATTTTAGTTGGTTTCGAATGAGTTGGTTAATAGGATTCGATGGAGGTGTTAGAGCACTAAGCTTGAATGTGGTGTTGTCAAACCTTAGGTGGTTCTTTATATGAGCCCAATGTGGTGGTAAAGAGTAATAGTATCGGGATGAGATTCCGTATAGAGAGGTATAGAAACCAAACTTAAGGATTTGGGTTAAGTTTGAGTATAGTAAGAATATACCATTATACTCAGACCTTACTAAGAGTAATCACATTCCATACCCAGTCCAGTCGTTATTCGAGGATGAATTATCTGAAGGGCGAGATATTGTAACACCCCAAAAAAATTTTCAAACTGAGACTCGAACCATCCTTTGTTGTGAGTCAGATTTTACTAAGGAAATTTTAAAAAAATTATTGCTAAGGTCACTAGATGTAGTACCTTGAGTTCCAAGAAAACTAAAGAGAGTTCATTTAAGTCTTTCCTAAGTTCCTTTATGTTTTGGGTCAAATTCAAACAACCATAACTTTTAGTACATAATTATTTTGGTGGTAAACAAGATACCCAATGAAAGGTTTTTGAATTTTCTTTCCAACGCCGCCAAGTTTGCTAACTTTCGAGTTCGGATGAGTCAGATATTCTCTTTTAAAGTCAGGCTGCCCAGTTAAGGAAAGTTTCCCAAAAATAGTAAGGGGTATTTTGGTCTTTTCTTTACCCAATCAGATTTAATTCCTTTTTAGTAATGTTTTAGTGGTCTAATTCTATTAAGTTCAGTTTTATAATCCTAATATACGCCTAAGGTTTTAGTTGAGAGTTCAAGAAGAGAAAAGAAGAGAAAAGAGGAGAATAGAGGAGAGGATCAACCGTTCGTTGAGATTCTTACGTATTGATGCCGATTTTCACTATGGGTTTAATCCCTAAGAGGTATGTAAGCTTCCATAGTGTTGGGTTTGTTTACCCACACGCCAATCATATTATTTTCAGTGAAATTTCATTCTTGAAGTTGAAAGATTAGAGTTTTTGATGAGTTCTTGTGAAGTGTTCTTGAAGTTCATAAAAAATCTTGTTGTGTTGGAGTTTTGATGATTTATTGAGATGAAAGTTAGTTTTTTGAGGGTTTTATTGAGTATATTAGAGTGTACTTATGTTAAGTAATAGAATCCAAGTGATTGGGGAAGAAACGGTTCAATTCTAGGCAAGTTAGGGTGAGAAAACGAGCAAAGAATTTCGTTTGGTTTTCTAGGTTGGAGCCTGGCGCATTACGCCAGTCAGAGCACCCCAATTTATGCTCTAAAGTTTAGGGGCTGGCGCCCCACGCCACTCATAGCCCCATGGTCGCCTGCCCCATCCAGTTTGCAATTGGTTGCTTCGTTTGAGTTCTTTCAAAGGGTAGCTTCACTCATTTTCGATTCTAACTACTCTAACTTACTTCTAAACACCTCAAACCATTCCTAACATGATAATAACCTTGAATTAATAATTCAAATTCAAGGTAGAGTTGTGAGTTATGTTTTGAGAAGTCTTTCGAACATTCTAAAAAAGTCCCTTTGAGTCCTTTTGTGGAGTCTTCTACAACTTGTAGTAACTTGTTTCAAGACTCAAGTAAGTGAGCATGAGAGTGAGGAGAATTTATTCATGAGTCTACTTTGTCATCATGATATCATTCATATCATGAACCATAACTCTTGAATTCATAATTCACATTCAAGAGAGAGTTAAGAGTAGAGTTTAAGAAAGACTATGAGTTCAATTGTGAATCCTTTGAGATCAAATATCGATTTGAGCTTTGTTTTGAGGAAGTAAGTACGAGAATGAGGAGAGTCGTATATTTGATTTCCATATTTTTATGTAGACCCTTGATTCGAGTCCTTCATGCACATAATTCCGCATGAACTTCACAAATTGAGTACCTTTGAGAGGAGTAGTATATTCAAGCTCTAAGTATTGAGTATTGAGGTCCTAACCCTTCTGAGATTATATTGGTAATCATGGAACTATTACATGTTAACTATGAAGTCTGTAAGTTGAGTAGTTCATGCCTATAATTCCGCATAAACCGTAAATCGAATAGTCTTGAGATGAGAAGTATCTTTGAGTCCTTGAGTTGAGTAGTTCATTGCTCATAAGTCTGCATGAAACCTCTAAATGGAGCATTCTTGAAATGAGTAGTATCATTGAAGTTCTTGATTTCCAAGTATTGAGTTCTATCTATGGTTATTGAAAACCTTGCATTGAGTCGTTCACGACCATAATTCGGCATAAACCATATTTTAAGAAGTTTTTTACTGATGTTTTAACTTTGTTTTAAGACTTAAGCTTTGAGTTGAGTAAATAGTAAGAGTAAAATTCATTTCTTCAAAGATTATACGGGAACTAAGTATTCCAAAGAGTTCAAAATGTTTTCACATTTGAGCAAGAAAGGAAAGACCGATGTAGAAAGAGATCTTTTAAGCTAAGTTTTGAGTAATTGTCTCAAACCAAAGAAATAGGTTTTTTTCAAAAACATATGAGCTAAGTATATTTTTAGGAGTAGTATTGAGCACCGATATGGGGATGCGAGTTCATAGTAACTCAAGTCTCCATAAATCATGTAGTCATCATGGGTAGAAAGGATCATACTTTTTAGATGATTCCTTAGTGTTTTTTAGGATAGACTAGTGGATCCACTTAGTTAAGGTATTCTATATGGCGACAAAGTACAGGACAATTCTGGCAGTGTGGGCAAGACGATGTATCACAACTTAGGATCATATTGGTGGTTATCGGTTAGAGAAACTTCCACATAGTTGTATTATATTTTATTACATATAAATTCAATCGTTATTGTATTCTTCAGTAGACTGAGTTGATTTCTATTGTTTTAAAAGATTTCTATATAATGCATGTGTATTATTGGTTTATATTGATTTAAGTACCCAGAGTTAGATATCCAGAGTTGAGTACCCGAAGTCGAGTATCATATCTTTGAGTTGAGTATCTAATCTCTGAGTGGATTATCTTATCCTTGAATACTTCTGGGTTGAGTAAGCTATAGTTGTTTTGAGTATCCTTGAGTATTCTTTGAGTTAAATAAGTTTGAGAAGAGGTAAGTTTGTTTTCCTTTTTATAAAGTTTCAAGCTTATGTTATTCTTTAAAATCCCCCTTACATGCTCGTACATTCCATGCAGTGAGCCATTTGACCTGCATCCTTTCATGATCCATATTCAGGTATTGAGGATCATCAACAAGAGTTTCGTTGACACCAAATGGAGTTCCAGTTAGCTATGGTGAGCCTCCTTGCTTCCGGTGGATTTCATTTACTTTTCAGTTATATCAGTTGTTTGGATGTCGTGGGTCTTGTCCCGACTTCTATCTTTGTCAGTTAGAGGCTTCATAGATAGATAGTAGAGTTTGAGAAGTCTATTTCATTTATCTTATTAAATGCATTAAAGACTTGAGTTGCCTATTGTTGGCTAGTTGAATATTCTATTTTTATTCAGATTTATTCATTTAAGTTAAAGATTTGTAAGTTTCGTGAATTATATTAAGCTTTTAAGCTTTGTATGCTTGAGTTAGTCTTCCGCTTATAGTCAGCCAGGATGGGGGTTTGCTTGGGGACAATCAACGGTTCTCGAGTGTCGGCCACGTCCAGGGTGTAGGCAAGGCTCGTGACAAACTTGGTATCAGAGCACAGAGATCAAGTGTCCTAGGGTGTCTATGAAGCCGTGTCAAGTAGGATCTTATTTATGGTTGTGAGGGCTCCACTTCTATAAATGAGGCACTAAAGACATTTAAGAAAAGTTTTCCTTCTTTCATACTCTTAATCGTGCAATAGAGTTTTGTCAGAGAGACTTATTCTAAATTATGTGGTCCCATTTTCTCTGAACAACCCATAATACTAGAGGTGGTTGAAAAGTAGAGTCAATTCTATATCAATGAGTTGTTCTTAGCAAGAGTTTTAAGGAAGTCATGAGACTCTAGAGGGGATTGAGAGAAGCCCAAGAGTGAGTTAAGTGTTGAGTTTTAGAAGGAATGCACTTATATTATATGAGTCGTGTATTTGAGCTAAAGGCGAGTTGTACTCTTTTTCTTATGCCTTCTTTTAGCTGAGATCCTTATGAGGATGTATGTTTAGAGCTTGGATAATATTTTCACCTCGAAAGGTAACACGAGTTACGAGATCATGAGCAGTAGTAGTGAAAGAACCCATTGTTAGAGGAAAGTATGCAGAGGTTTAGTAATCCTAGAAAGGGAGATAGTGATGAGGCAAGCTATGTTATTATAGTCATGCACCCTGTAAGTTATTGATGAGGATTTTTCCCTTATGCGTAGAGTAAGAATTGATAATCAAGATGAGATAGAGTAGAGTTGATGTCTATGTTAACCAGAATAGAGTTGATGTCTTTGTTAAGTAGAACAGAGTTGATGTCTATGTTCCATCGTATTAGAGGAAACTAAATTCATATGTTGAATAAGAGAGCAGAGTATTTAAGAAGTGATAGATCTAAGCTAGGCTTATGATTTGTTTGAGAGGGTCATGATATTCAGAAGGTTATAGAACTGATCAAGTAATAATGTATAATATCGTAGGCAAGCAATCATATTGATATTCGGGTTTAGTAATAAACATTAAGCTTGAATTTGAGATGAGTGTCATGATCAGAAGAATCGCAACATGAGGGAGATATTGTGAGTCTTGAGATTTGATCTGGTACACTTGACATAGAGTAGGTGAGGAATTGAGATGTTAGCTACAATAAATATGAGTAGTACAAGTGAGAGACTCTAACCTTTAGATAAGGGCAATCAAGTGTGGTTAAATCACAAGAGTAACATGAGCATTAAGAGGTGTACTGAGATGGTATGTTACCAGATTAGGTTCCAACTAAGTTATAATTTTCCATGTGTGCCTAAATAGCATAATTGAGTTGTCAATGTGGAATAGGTCAATAGCTTTTAAGTGTCAACTATAGACCTAAGGGGGAGATGACGATATGAGAAATCAAGTCAAGTGTTTGAGAGTAAGATGGTAATGAGTTCCAAAGAGTTTGGGGGATATCTTTTTAGAGGTCCTATTAGTAGCGGAGTGATGTTAGAAAGAGAAGGTTGATGTTCTTATCGTGATAGTGATGGTGTGATAATTCCATCTAAGGGCACAAATAAGGAGGAAGAGGAAGATGAAGTTTTACGATGAGAAATAATTAAATGTGAGATTTTAGTTGGTTCCGAAGGAGTTGGTTAATAGGATTCGATGGAGGTGTTAGGGCACTAAGCTTGAATGTGGTGTTGTCAAACATTAGGTGGTTCTTTATATGAGCCCAATGTGGTGGTAAAGAGTAACAGTCTCGGGATGAGATTCCATATAGAGAGGTATAGAAACCGAACTTAAGGATTTGGGTTAAGCTTGAGTATAGTAAGAATATACCATTATACTCAGACCTTACTAAGAGTAACCCCATTTCATACTCAGTCCAGTCGTCATTCGAGGACGAATGATCCTAAAGAGGAGATATTGTAACACCCCAGAAAATTTTTCAAACTGAGACTCGAACCATCCTTCATTGTGGGTAGGATTTTACCAAGGAAATTAAAATTTCTTTAGTGTTGAGGAAAGTAGATGTAGTACCTTGACTTCCAAGAAGAACTAAAGAGAATTCATTCAAGTCATTCCTAAGTTCCTTTAGGTTTTGGGTCAAATTCAAACGACCATAACTGTCGGTACAGGATGATTTAGGTGGGCTATAAGGTATCCAATGAAAGGACTTTGAATTATCTTTCCAACGCCTCAAAGTTTTCTTAGTTTCGAGTCCGGATGAGTGAGATATTCCCTTTTGAAGTCAAATTGTCCAATTATTGAAAGTTACCCGAAAATAATAAGGGATATTTTGATCTTTTCCTTACCCAATCAGATTTAATTCATTTTTAGTAATGTTTTAGGAGTCTAATCCTAGTATGTTTAGTTTTATAATCCTAATATACGCCTAGGGTTTTAGTTAAGAGTTCAAGGAGAGAAAATAGGAGAAAAGAGGAGAGGATCAAACGTTCGTCCAGATTCTTGCGTGTTGTTGCCAATATTCACCATGGGTTTTATCCCTAAGAAGTATGTAAGGTTGCATAGTGTTGGGTTTGTTCACCCACACGCCAATCATGTTATATTCAGAGAAATTTGATTCTTGAAGTTGAAAGATTAGAGTTCTTGATGAGATCTTGAGAAGTGTTATTGAAGTTCATCATAAATCATGTTGTGTTGGGGTTTTGATGATTTCTTGAGATCAAAGTTAGCTTTTTGAGGGTTTTATTGAGTATGTTAGAGTGTACTTATGTTAACTAATCGTATCCAAGTGATTGGGGAAAAAACTGTTCGATTCTAGGCGAGTTAGGGTGAGAAAACGAGCAAAGCATTTCATCAGGTCTTCTAGGTTGGGGACTGGTGCGTCATGCTAGCTTGTGAGCCCCAAAGTATGCTCTGAAGTTTAGGGGCTGGCACCCCGCGACACTCATAGCCCCAGGGTCCCCTGCCCTATCCATTTTGCAATCGGTTGCTTCATTTGAGTTCTTTCAAAGGATACCTTCACTCCTTTTCGATTCTAACTACTCTACCCTACTTCTAAACACCTAAAATCATTCCTAAAATGATCATAACCTTGATTCATAATTCAAATTCATTGTAGAGTTGAGAGTTATGTTTTGAGAATTCTTTCAAACATTCTAAGAAAGTCCCTCTGAGTCCTTTTGTGAAGTCTTCTACAACTTCTAGTAACTTGTTTCAAGACTCAAGTAAGTGAGCATGAGAGTGAGGAGAATGTATTCATGAGTCTACTTTGTCATCAAGATACCTTTCATATCATGAACCATAAATCTTGAATTCATAATTCACATTCAAGAGAGAGTTAAGAGTAGAGTTCAAGAAAGCCTTTAAGTTCAATTGTGAATACTTTGTGATCAACTATCGATTTGAGATAAGTTTTGAGGAAGTAATTAAGAGAATGAGAAGAATAGCATACTTGAGCTCCACATTGTTACGTAGACCCTTGAGTCGAGTCATTTATGCACATAATTCTGCATGAACTTGACAAATTGAGTACCTTTGAGAGAAGTAAAATATTCAAGTTCTAATTATTGAGTATTGAGTTCATAACTCTTCTGAGATTATATTCCTAATCATGGAACTATTACATGTTAAGCATGAATTCTTTAAGATGAGTAGTTCATGCCTATAATTCCGCATGAACTTTATAAGTCGAACAGTCTTCAGATGAGAAGTATCATTTAGTCCTTGAGTAGAGTAGTTCATTGCTCATAATTCCACATGAAACCTCTAAGTTGAGAATTCTTGAAATGAGTAGTATCATTGAAGTTCTTGCTTTCCAAGTATTGAGTTCTATCTATGGTTATTAAAAACCTTGCATTGAGTCGTTCACGACCATAATTTGGCATGAACCATATTTTAAGAAGTCTTTTACAAATGTTTTTACTTTGTTTTATGACTTAGGCTTTGAGTTGATTAAAGAGTAAGAGTGAAGTTCATTTCTTCAAATATTATATGGGAACTAAGTATTCCCAAGAGTAAAAAATGTTTTCACATTTGAGCAAGAAAGGAAACACGGATTTCCAAGAGAGCTTTTAAGCTAAGTTTTGCGTAATTATCTCAAACCTAAGAAAGAGTTTTGTTTCAAAAACATATGAGCTAAGTATTTTTTTAGGAGTAGTATGGAGCACCGATATGAGAATGCGAGTTCACAGTAACTCAAGTCTCCATAAACCATGTAGCTATCATGGGTAGAAAGGATCATACTTTTTAGATAATTCCTTAGTGATTTTTAGCATAGACTAGTGGATCCACTTAGTTAAGGTTTTCTATATGATGGCAAAGTATAGGACAGTTCTGGAAGCGTGGGCAAGACATTGTATCACCACTTAGGCTCATTGTGGTGGTTGTCGGTTAGAGAAACTCTCATAGAGTTATAATATATTTTATTAAATATTAATTGAGTTGTTATTGTATTCTTCAATACACTGAGTTTTTTTTCTATTGTTTTAAAAGCTTTCCATATATTGCATCTGTATTGTTGCTTTATATTGAGTTGAGTACCCAGAGTTAAGTATCTAGAGTTAAGTACCCAGAGTTGAGTTTCATATCTTTTAGTTGAGTATATAATCTCTGAGTGGATTATCTTATTCTTGAGTACTTCTGAGTTGAGTAAGTTTGAGTAGTTTTGAGTATCCTTGAGTATCCTTTAGTTGAGTAAGTTTGAGAAAAGGTAAGTTTGTTTCCCTTATTATCAAGTTTCAAGCTTATGTTATGTTTTAGAATCCCCCTTACATGCTCGTACATTCCATGTACTGAGCCATTTAACCTGCATCCTTTCATGATGTAGATTCAGGAATTCAGGATCATCAATAGGAGTTTCGTTGATACTACATGGAGTTCCAATTAGCTATGGTGAGCCTCCTTCATTATGGAGGATTTTATTTAATTTTCAGTTATATCAGTTGTTATGATGTCGTGGGTCTTTTCTCGACTTCCATCTTTGTCAGTTAAAGGCTTCATAGATAGATGGTAGAGTTTGAGAAGTGTGTTTGATTTGTCTTATTAAATGTATTAAAGACTTGAGTCGCCTATTGTTGGCTAGTTGAATATTCTATTTTTAATCATAGTTATTCATATGAGTTAAAGAGTTGTAAGTTTCATGAATTATATTTAGTTTTTAAGCTTTGTATTCTTGTGTTAGTCTTCCGCTAGTAATCAGTTAGGATGAGGGTTCGCTTGGGAACCATCAATGGTTCTCGAGTGGCGGCCATGTCCAGGGTATAGGATCTGGTCGAGACAAACTTGGTATCACATCACAGAGTTTAAGTGTTCTAAGGTGTCTATGAAGCCTTGTCAAGTATGATCTTATTTATGGTTGTGAGGGACTACATACATTTAAGAAAAGTTTCCTTTCTTTCATACTTTTAATCATGCAATAGAGATATGTCGTAGAGACTTATTCTAACTCGTGTTTTCTCCTTTCCTTTCGACTACCCATCATACTAGAGGTGGTTGAAAAGTAGAGTCAATTCTTTGTTGATGAGTTGTTTTTAGCAAGTGTTTTGAGGAAGTCATGAGACTCCAGAGGGGATTGAGAGAAGCCCAGGAGTGAGTTAAGTGTTGAGTTTCAGAAGGAATGCACTCATTATATATGAATTATTCATTTGATCTAAATGGGAGATATACTATTTTCCTTAAGCCTTGTTTTAGCTGAGATCCTTATGAGGATGTGTGTTTAGAGCTTGGATAAGATTTTCACCTGAAAAGGTAGCATAAGCTACGAGATCATGAGCAGTAGTAGTGTTAGAGCCCAGAGTTAGAGAAAAGTATGCAGAGGTTTAGTAACCCTATAAAGGAAGATAGTGATGAGGCAAGCTATGTTATTATAGTCATGCACCCAGTAAGTTATTGATGAGGAGTTTTCCCTTATGGGTAGAGTAAGAGTTCATAAACAAGATAAGATAGAGTATATATTTGTTAACCAGAACAGATTTGATATCAATGTGCCATCGTATTAGAGGAGATTAAATTCATGTGTTGAATAAGAAAGCAGAGCATTTAAGAAGTGATTGATCTAAGCTAAGCTTATGATTTTTTAAGAGGGTTATGATGTTCAAAAGGTTATAGAACTGATCATGTAATGAAGTATAACATTGTAGGCGAGCAATCATATTGATATTTGGGTTTAGTAATAAACATCAAGCATGAATTTAAGATGAGTGTCATGATCAGATGAATAGCAACATGAGGGAAATGATGTTAGTCTTGATATTTGATCTAGTAGACTTGACATAGACTAAGTGAGGAATTGACATGTTATCTACAGTAAATATGAGTAGTACAAGTGAGAGACTCTAACCTTTAGATAAGGGCAGTAAAGTGTGGCTAAGTCACGAGACTAATATGAGCATTAAGAGTTGTGCCGAGATGGTATGTTACCAGATAAGGTTCCAATTAAGTTATAATTTTCAATGTGTGCCTAGATAGCATAATTAACTTATCAATGTGGAATAGGTCCATAGCTTTCAAGTGTCAGCTTTAGACCTACGGGAGATATAATGATATGAGAGATCAAGTCAAGTGTTTGAGAGTAAGATAGTAATGAGTTCCAAAGAGTTTGGGGGATATCTTTTAAGAGGTCCTTTTAGTAGTGGAGTGATGTTAGAAAGAGGAGGTTGATGTTCTTATCGTGATAGTGATGGTGTGATAATTCCATCTAAGGGCATTAATGAGGAGGAAGAGGTTTTACGATAATAAATAATTAAATGAGAACCCTTAGTTGGTTCCGAAGGAGTTGGTTAATAGGATTCGATGGAGTTGTTAGAGCACTAATCTTGAATGTGGTGTTGTTAAACATTAGGTGGTTCTTGATATGAGCCCAATGTGGTGGTAAAGATTAATAGTCTTCGGATGAGATTTCGTATAGAGAGGTAGAGAACCCGAACTTAATGATTTGGGTTAAGCTTGAATATAGTAAGAGTATACCATTATACTCAGACCTTAGTAAGAGTAACCCCACTCCATACCCAGCCCAGTCATTATTTGAGGACGAATGATCCCAAGGTGAAGATATTGTAACACCCTAGAAATTTTTTTGAACTAAGACTCGAACCATCCTTCTTTGTGAGTAGGATTTTACCGAAGAAATTAAAATGTCTTTAATATTAAGGTCAGTTGATATAGTACCTTAAGTTCCAAGAAGAACTAAAGAGAGATCATTCAAGTCATTCCTAAGTTCCTTTAAGTTTTGGGTCAAATTCAAACGACCATAACTTTCAGAACAGGAAGATTTAGTTGGGATACAAGATACCCAATGAAAGGTCTTTCAATTATATTCCCAACGCCGACGAGTTTGCTAAGTTTTGAGTTCTGATTAGTGATATATTCCCTTTTGAAGTCAGGTTATCCAGTTAAGTAAATTACCCGAAAAGAGTAAGGGGTATTTTGGTATTTTCCTTACGTAATCAGATTTAATTTATTTTTAGTAATGTTTTAGGGGTCTAATCCTATTAGTTTCAGTTTTATAATCCTAATATACGCCTAGGGCTTTACTTGAGAGTTCAAGAAGAGAAACGAGGAGAAAAAAGGAGAAGATCAAGCGTTCATCAAGATTCTTACGTGTTGTTGCCAATTTTCGCCATGGGTTTAATCCATAAAAGGTATGTAAGCATCCATAGTGTTGGGTTTGTTCACCCACACGCCAATCATGTTATTTTCAACGAAATTTGATTTTTGAAGTTGAAAGATTAGAGTTCTTAATGAGTTCTTGAGAAGTGTTCTTAAAGTTCATCCTAAATCTTGTTGTGTTGGGGTTTTGATGATTTCTTGAGATGAAATTGAATATTTTGAGGGTTTTATTGAGTATATTAGAGTGTACTTATGTTAAGTAATCGAATATAAGTGATTGGAGAAGAAACCGTTCGATTCTAGGTGAGTTAGGGAGAGAAAATGGGCAAAGCATTCCGTCAGGTCTTCTGAGTTTGTCCTGGCGCGTCATGCCAGCCAAAGCGCCCCAAAGTATGCTCTGAAGTTTAGGGGCTGGCGTCCCGCGCCACTCATTGCCCCAGGGTCGCCTACCGTATCCAGTTTGCAATCGATTGCTCTATTTGAGTTCTTTTGAATGGTACCATCACTCCTTTACGAATCAAACTAATCTAAGCTAGTTATAAACACCTAAAATCATTCCTAACATGATAATAACCTTGAATTAATAATTAAAATTCAAGGTAGAGTTGAGAGTTTTGAGAATTCTTTCGAATATTCTAAGAAAGTCTCTTTGAGTCCTTTTGTGGAGTCTTCTACAACTTCTAGTAACTTGTTCCAAGACTCAAGTAAGTGAGAATGAGAGTGAGGAGAATGTATTAATGAGTCTACTTTATCATCACGATATCCTTCATATCATTAACCATAACTCTTGAATTCATATTTTACATTCAAGAGAGAGTTAATAGTAGAGTTCAAGAAAGCCTTCGAGTTCAATTGTGAATCCTTTGAGATCAACTATTGATTTGAACTTTGTTTTGAGGAAGTAAGTACGAGAATGAGGAGATTCGTATACTTGATTTCCATATTGTTATGTAGACCCTTGATTAGAGTCCTTCATGCACATAATTCCGCATGAACTTCACAAATTGAGTACCTTTGAGAGGAGTAGTATATTCAAGCTCTAAGTATTGAGTATTGAGTTCCTAACCCTTCTGAGATTATATTCCTAATCATGGAACTATTACATGTTAACCATGATGTCTTTAAGTTGAGTAGTTCATGCCCATAATCTCACATGAACCCTATAAGTCGAACAGTCTTGAGATGAGAAGTATCTTTGAGTCCTTGAGTTGAGTTGTTCATTGCTCATAATTCCTCATGAAACCTCTGAATTGAGCATTCTTGAAATGAGTAGTATCATTGAAGTTATCTCTTTCCAAGTATTGAGTTCTATTGTGGTTATTGAAAACCTTGCATTGAGTCATTCACAACTATAATTTGGCATGAACCATATTTTAAGAAGTCTTTTACAAACGTTTTTACTTTGTTTTAAGTCTTAAGCTTTGAGTTGAGTAAAGTTCATTTCTTCAAAGATCATATGGGAACTAAGTATTCCCAAGAGTTAAAAATGTTTTCACATTTGAGCCAGAAAGGAAACACTGATTTCCAAGAGGGCTTTTAAGCTAAGTTTTGAGTAATTATCTCAAACCAAAGAAAGAGTTTTGTTTCAAAAAAATATGAGCTAAGTATATTTTTGGGAGTACTATTGAGCACCGATATGGTGATGCGAGTTCATAGTAACTCAAGTATCCATAAACCATGTATCCATCATGGGTAGAAAGGATCATACTTTTTAGATGACTAGTGGATCTACTTAGTTAAGGTGTTCTATATGACGACAAAGTATAGGATAGTTCTGGCAGAGTGGGCAAGATGGTGTTTCACCACTTAGGCTCATAGTGGTGGTTGTCGGTTAGAGAAACTACCACAGAGTTATATTATATTTTATTATATATAAATTGAGTTGTTATTGTATTCTTCAATAAACTGAGTTGATTTCTATTGTTTTAAAAGTTTTCCATATATTGTATATGTATTTTTTCTTTATATTGAGTTGAGTACCCAGATTGAAGTATGCAGAGTTGAGTACCCAAAGTCGAGTATCATATCTTTGAGTTGAGTATCTAATCTCTGAGTGGAGTATCTTATCTTTGAGTACTTCTGATATGAGTAAGTTTGAGTAGTTTTAAGTATCCTTGAGTATTCCTTGAGTTGAGTAAGTTTTAGAAGAGGTAAGTATGCTTCTCTTTTTATGAAGTTTCAAGCTAATGTTATGCTTTAGAATCCCCCTTACATTCTCGTACATTTCATGTACTGATCCGTTTAGCCTGCATCCTTTACTAATGCAGATTCAGGTATTCAAAATCATCAACAGGAGCTTCATTGATACCACATGGAGTTCCAGTTATCTATGGTGAGCCTCCTTGTTTTCGAAGGATTTTATTTACTTTTCAGTTATATCAGTTGTTAGGATGTCGTGGGTCTTGTCCCGACTTCCATCTTTGTCAGTTAGAGGCCTCATAGATAGATAGTAGAGTTTGAGAAGTCTGTTTCATTTATCTTATTAATTGTATTAAAGACTTGAGTTGCCTATTGTTTGCTAGTTGAATATTCTATTTTTTTTTTGAGTTATTCATTTCAGATAAAGATTTGTAAGTGTCATGAATTATATTTTGTTTTTATGCTTTGTATGCTTGAGTTAGTCTTCCGCTTGTAGTCAGCCAAGATGAGGGTTCACTTGGGGACCAACAATGGTTCTCGAGTGCCGGCCACATCCATGGTATAGGCTCGGGTCGTGACAAAAGGTAAAGTTAGATAAATTAAAAATATTAACACAAAAAATGAAGGGTCTAAGATAGCTATGTAATGACTCGAAAGGTCCCTGTAACACCCCAAAAATTTCTAAGTTAAGCTCCTAACCATTCTTGAATTTTGTATAAGGTAGTACTAAGAGACTCTTAGTTTTCTTAGGTGTTATGGTCAATTCATTAGTGTGGGAATGATTTTGGATTTCAATTAAGGTGACTAAAAACTCCTACCACAAAGTATAGTTGAAAGTTTCCTCACCGATTAAGTTTTGATTTAAGATTCTCTTTGGGTCAACTTCAAATGACCATATCTCTTAGAATATAAATAGTTACGTGGCTCATAAACTATCAAATTAAAGGTATTTGAATCTTCTTTCCAACGCCACCAATTTCACAACAATCCGAGTTTTGAGTAAAATGTTATGACTATTTTAGTAACCAGATACAATGTAGTAACGAATTAGCCGACGGGAAAACATTAAAAAAGGTCTTTTTGTCTTTTTATATCTAAGAAAACCTTGAATGAATTTCTTGACTAATTAAGTGTAACACCTCGGATTTGAGAAAATAGAAAAATGCAGCTTTCCAAACCTGGTGCAAGAACCACAGAAGCCACCAACGATCCGTGGTTTGAAACATGGTTAGTAGGTGGGGTCCATCATTAGGCACCAAATATTTATGGTCTCTGACCCCACCTACGATCGACCAGGACGGTCCGTGGTTGGACCCACGGACAATAGGTTAGAGCGTATGTGAGAGTCAGCAGCCAATTGGAGGGAGTTGACTGGTGGTTGACTTCAAATGGTCATATCTTTCAGCACATAATGAATTAGGTGGCCCATGACCTATAAAATGAAAGACAATTGATTCCTCTTTCCAACGCCACGACGTTTTCTAAAATCTCATCTCGGAGTAAAAAGTTATGCTCATTTTAGTGAAGCCATGTCGGGTAGAGCTTGACCGATGACCCCTACGGACGGTTGGTAGGTCAATTGACGGTGCGTATGTCCCTTCGTGGATGAACTTCATCAGCTTTTAAGTTAGGGTCATTTAGGTCTTTTTCCTATGTGTTAGTGCACTTAAAATACATCTTTAAATGCCTAAACTATGTCATTTTACTCAGTTTAAGCATAATAACTTAGTGAGACATACCCAGAACCTTTATTCTCCAAGATTCATCAAAATTAAAGCAAAAAAAGAAGCAAGAGATGGCAACTTTCCTAAGAACAACAAACAGGTTTCTTGCAAGTTCCAGTCCCAAAATCGAAGGATTTTTCCAAAGATTTCGTCACCAGGTATGTGGGATTTCACTAGTGGGTTCATTTCATCCACTAGGTCCCTAGAATTCAGTCAGATTCTTGATTCTCTATATCTTGTTTAGACCTAGTGTTTCTAAAACCTTAGATATTGATTGAGATTTAGCTGTTATAGTGTTCTTAATCAAATTATCATGTTTTCGTGAAATTGTTGCTTAGTTCTTTGCATGAAATTCAAAACCCTAGTGGTGTAAATTATCTTAGTTCATGAATTGCACTTGCTAGGTCAGTTAAACATTGTCAGTTCATAAATGTTGCATTCTCAAATTTACATATTAGAATATTGAGCTATCCAGTATTTCAGTTATGTTGTGTTATACACAATTCCAGTTGGGAGTAGGCTTAGCACCAAGCGGACTAGGGTTTAGCGTACCCTCATAGTCCTAGAATTGCGTGCCCCCATAGGTTGATAAGTCCCCTCTGTGGGCATCAGATTTAGTGATCACCATTCATGCCTTTATACCCTTGGCAAGGTATATTTGGTCCTCTTGATGGGGGCATATACATTGTCAATTCTGGCTAAGCAACATCTTTGTATATACGCCTCATCAAGAGGAGCCAATATACTTTGCCAGGGGTATAAAGGCATGACTGGCGTGATCACTAAATCTGATGCCCAATAAAGGGGACTTATACTCCTACAGGGGCACGTAGTTCTGGGTCTATACAATTACGCTAAACCCTAGTCCACTCGGTGTTAAGTCTACTCCCAACTGAATATGTATATGACACATTATGACTGAAATACAGAAATACTAAATAGCTCAAAATACAGACATGCAAATCTGAGAAAGTAACAATTATATACTGATAATGTAACATTCGAAAGTGGAGCATGCATATTTGTTTAATTGACCTAGCATGTGTAATTCATGAACTAACAGAATCTACACAACTAGGGTTCTGAGTTTCATGCAAAGAACTAAGCAACGATTCCATGAAAACATAATAATCTGGTTAGGAATACTCTAACAACTAAATCACAACCAATATCTAAGGTTTTAGAAACCCTAGGTCTAAGTAAGATATAGGAATCAAGAATCTGACAAAATTCTATGGACCTAGTGGATGAAAGTAACCCACTAGTGAAATCCCACATACCTGGTGACGAAGTCTACAGAGAAATCCTTCGATTTCGGGGCAGAAACTTGAAGAATACTGTTGCTTGTTCTTGGGAGGTTTGGTCAACTTTTTCCTCTTCTTTTTGCTCCAAGTTTGCATGATTTTTTACGAATAAAGGTTATGGGTATGTCTGACTAAGTTATTAGGCTTAAACTGAGTAAAATGACGTAGCTTAGGCATAAAATGACGAAGTTTAAGTGCCCAACGCATGGGAAAAAGACCTAAATGACCCTACCTTAAAAGTTGTTGAAGGCCACCCACGGAGGGACCTATTGGTCGTAGGTCGACCTACCAACCATAGGTGGGGTCGTCGGTCAAGTCTGCCCAATAGGGATTCACTAAAATGAGCATTAATTTTTACTCAGAGATGGGATTTTAGCAACCTTGACGGCGTTGGAAAGAGGATTCAATTATCTATCATTTGGTAGGTCATGGGCTGCCTAATTCCTTTTGTGCTATGTTTTATGACCATTTGAAGTTGACCCAACAACAATTTCCCTCTAACTGGTTGTTGACCCTCACCTACGTACCATAGGTCCAACCACAGACTGTACTGGTTGACCGTGGGTGGGATCAGAGACTATAAATATTTGGTCCTCAATGACGGACCCCACCTACAGATCGTGTGTCAGACCACGGACCGTCGGTGGCTTCCATTATTCTTGCACCAGGTCTGGAAAGCCACATTGTTTTCTATTTTCTCAAATCTGAGGTGTTACTGGAGGTTTGCACGATAGCGATGGTCAAACTTAATGAGTTGACCCATTTAACTCAACGCGATCACAAAACTTTGGTCATTTTGAGCATTTTATACCCTGGCAGAATATTTTTAAAAATTGGGGTTTCAACTCCATTTCATCATTTTTTGACTTTTTGAAGCTTTGATGTGGCGATTTGAGCAAGGTTTTTGAGAAGAAATGGTTAGGTAATGATTTCTAACCTTAAATCTTCATTTACCCGTTTTTAATGAATTTAAGTGTTCAAATTAGCATTTTTGGAATGATAATTTGGAATTTCTTCAAGAACCCAAAAACTTGATAAAGTGATGATTTTGATTTAAATTTTTATCCATTTTTGAAATGGTTTTCACCAATAGTTTCCAAATGACTTGGATACTGTATTCAGTAATGATTTTTGGGTTCAAACCTCATTTTTGGAATAGGATTTTTGAGTTGATTTGACCCATTTTTCAAAGTATATGATATGGGCGTTCGTTATTTCCATAATCTTATTATGATTACTTGTTGGATTTAATTGTGTGGCCTTGGACATTGTTCGAAAAGGAAAATCTCAAGTCTCAAATTGATTTTAGATTGAATTAAGGCAAATGAATTTCTAAACCTTGTAAAACTTGTGGAATCTTGTATTTCCCTTCATTGTGTATATTGGGCAGTAATGAGAATGAGGTGAAGAATGCAATTACTCCACTTGATTGATCTTAGTGAATGAAAAAGAGGGAATAAAAGAAAAGGGTAACATGTTGATAGTTGTGTTTCGTGATTGCCTTAATGATGATCCTAATTCGTTGATTCAGGAAATGATTTGATGGCATCATTGTAGACTTGAATTGCTTGAGTTTATTGTATCTTTTTTATGGTGTGAAATTGTTTATTTCCATTGATCTATGTACACTATCTGAGACATGTAGTGATTATGCCGATAAAAAATGCTTTCGACAAGTGACTTATACAAAGATGATGGGAAATGGTTCTGGCGAGTGATATTGTGTTGATGGGAAATAATTTTGGTGAGAGATATTATGACTATGGGAAATATCCATATGCAAGAGACAGATTGGTTGAGTGTTACTTTTGGATATTAGGGGTGTATTATGAGCCTAAATATAGTCGTGCGAGAAAAATGATGAAAAAATTAATCCAAATGGCCTCCTTCTTTGATGACACTTTTGATACTTATGCAACCTTTGACGAACTAGTACCTTTCAACAATGCAATCCAGAGGTAAAACACCAGTTTCACCAGTAAATTAATCATTTTACAATCCCTCACTGATGAATATGAAAAATAAAAAATGTTTTTTTCAATAGTTATTGTGAAGTTATATAAATTCTATACATACACAAATACACACGACTTAAAAATTAATTAGCCTGTGATTTTGATTTAAATCTTGATATTTATTAGATGGGATATTAATGCAATTGATTCAGTAGTACCGCCATATCTGAGACATGCATATCAAGCTCTTCTAGACATATACAGTGAAATGGAATAAGTGTTGGCCAAAGAATGTAAATTAGACCGTGTATGCTATGCAAAATATGAGGTTATATTAATTTAATTGGTTTGTTGTTTGAATTTTCACTTATTGATGAGAATTCAATTCCCGACTTTATAATCTCCTCCTCATTCTATTTTCCCTTCCCCTTATATTCAATAAAACAAATTAAGATATGAAGACTTTGGCAACAAGGAAACATTAACAACAACAACACACCTAGTGAAATCTCACTAGGTGGCATCTGAGGATAGTAGGATAGTCAAGGTCCTTTGGAGGAACCAATTTGTTGAAAAAGCTACTTGGGAAGCTGAAGAGGACATGAAAAAGAAATATCCACAATTCTTTGAATCCGAAGAAAGTGCAGATCAAGGTACTAATTTTCTTCTTAGTGCTCTTTAAATTATGAATGAGCATGTTGTTTGTTTGCATTTGCTTGTTGGGTGTTTGAGTTTGATGTTGCACCCTAAGCCTAGTAAGAGTAATCTCATTCGAGGACAAATGTTCCCAAGGGGGAGATATTGTAACATCTCGCAACTAGAAAGAACTAGAAGGGAGTTTAAAATTTGGAAAATTGTTTAAGTTAGGAAAAGTGAGTTCTTGGTCAACTTCAAATGGTTATAACTCCTATATCAGGATGAGTTAGGTGTAGTTCCATATATGGTTGGAAAGCTCTTGGAATTATCTTTCCAATGCAGCCAAGTTTGCGCGATTTCGAGTTCGTATCAGTGAGTTATTCCCATTGGAAGTTGGACTGTTGGATTAAGCAAATGTCCAATCCGGAATTTTTAGGGGTATTTTAGTCTTTTCATTGTCCTATAATTTTAATCCGTTTTAGGAGTTTAACATGGGTCAAATCAGATTTAAGCCTGTTTTAGAATTAGGGATTTCACGCTAGGGCTAAGGAGAAAGGAGAAGAGAAAAGAAGAAGGAGAAAGAGGGCAAATTCATCAAGATTGATCAAGAAAGTTGGTGTTTCGCCAAGGATTTACTTCTATCAGGTATGTGAGGCTCTCATAACATTGGGATCGTTCTCCCACACGCCAAGCATATTAATTTTAGTTTCGATTTGACCTAAATGAGTTTGAATATTGATGATCTTGATATCTATTCTTGAATTCATATATTGTTCTTGAATTTGACTGAGTTGAGAAGTTTCTGAGTTCATTACGTCGCATCATAGAGTCATTTCGAGTTAGGTTCTTAGGTACATTTGATGGGTATCTATGTCTAAAAGAAAATTGAGAAAAAGAACATAGTTTGGGTAAATTGGGGTTGGAAAACGAAGAAGAAATTTCGTCGGACGAAATTTGGCACTAGGGGCACATCGCGGAACAGGTTCCCAGATTTGGAAATTTCTGTTTCGTGTCATGGAGTTGTCACGGAGCGTTCTGCCTCAAAAGACATTTTTGAAACCAAAATTGTATTCCTCCGCGTCGCGAACCCACCTTCGTGTTTTGATTTTTGATCTTTTCTCATGTTTAGATATCTAAAATCATTCCTGAACAACATGAGATCTTTCCAATCACAAATCTTAATCCTTGAATCCATAATTCAATTCAAGGATCAGTTATGAGTCAAGTCAAGAGAAGTCAAGAGTCAAGTAAAAGAAGTTCATTTCAAGTTTTCATAAGTCTTTTACAAACATTTTAACTTTGTTTTAAGACTTAAGTTTTGAAGTTGGGTAAAGAGTAAGAGAAAAGTTCATTTTCTTTAAAATGATATATGGGAACTAAGTATTCTCAAGAGTAAATGCTTTCACATTTAAGATGAGAGGAAACTGAGATTTCTAAAAGAGTTTTTGAACAGAAATAGGAACATTGATTCCAAGAGAGCTTTTAAGATAAGTTTGAGTAATTATCTCAAACCAGAGAAGAAGTTGTTTTAAAAACATATGAGCTAAGTATATTTTGGGAGTAGTATTGAGCAGCGATATGGGGACACGAGTTCATATTAACTCAAGGCCCCATAAACCATGTAGCCATCATGGGCAGAAAAAGGGTCATACTTTTTAGATGATTCCTTAGTGCTTTCCAGCATAGACTAGTGGATCCACTTAGTAGTTCAGGTTTTATACCGATGACAAGGTATAGGACGGTCCTAGGAAACATGAGGTAAAATGGTGTACCATCAATTAGGCTCATAGTGATAGTTGTCGGTTAGAGAATCTCCCACAGAAGTTATTTTACTTTTTATATGTAGTAAAGTTAAGTTTGTTATTGTTTTATCTTTAAATGAACTATGATTGTTTCCAATTGTTTTATAAGCTACATATATATATCACATGTGTTTTAATGCTTTATATGGATATAAGTTATTCATGAGTTGAGAAGAGCCAAGGTAAGTGTTTCTTTCATAATCTTTTTCAAGCCTATATATGTTAACATTCCAATTCACATACTCGTACATTCAATGTACTGATTCTAGTTGGCCTGCGTCGTATTATGATGCATACGAAGGTAACCAGGATCAACATCCAGCGCCTCGTTGATCTAGCTTGAGCATTCAGAGTCTTTTGGTGAGCCTCCTTATATTCCGTAGGACTCTTTTGTTCGCTTTCTAGTTTAGTTCATTAGGATGTTATGGGGTTTGTCCCAACATCCATCTCAGTTGTTTTAGAGGAATCATAGACAGTTAGTAGTTCAATAGTCTTTACATTATCATTCTTATTGTTAAGACTTGGGTTGCCACTTTTGGCCAAGTTGAATGTTTAACCTTTAAGCAATTTCAGTTATTTTAGTATTCAGTTCAGTTAAGCGCTATTGATCTTTATTAATATGCACATTGTCTTCCGTTGAGTTAAATAAGCCAGACCAAGGGTACGCTCGGGCTGTGACAGTCATTGTTGTATATATACATTATTTTATTTTTGAAACTAACTACAGAATACTTCCAAATTCGATAATATTGAAGTCAATAAAATTCACTTAGAGAAAATAATTATCAAGATTAGGAAAAATCGCGACAATCATATTTATTTATAAATTTTAAATGATTACTCCTATTTATTTAATCTTACTTATAATTATATTATTCCTTAATCAAATATAAATTAAATGTTTGACATAAAATTAGTAGGAGAGAATGTATTTTTTTTAGTTGTCATTATGAAAACTTTAAAAAAATTATAAGTTTTACTTTATATATACTAGGAGTTATAACTGTTCAAAGTTGGCCAAAAACTCATTATTTTCCATACTTAGCCAAATTTTTCAGATTTGAAATTTTTCACATTTTTCCAAAAATGGCTATTTCCAATTTCAAGCTTTTTCCAAGTTATTTCAAATTGTCAGATGTTACATTGGCTATGAATGGTTTCAAGAGAGGTAGAGGTAGGCCAATGAAACATTAGAGAGATGTGATTACACATTATTTGTCAGAACTTAATCTTTCCGAGGACATGTCCTTAGTTAGGGGTTATGGAGGTCACCAATTTGGGTAGAAGGTAAGTTAGATAGTTAAGTGTTTCCTCACTTATTTCTCTATATTATTAGTCGTTGTATTATCCTTGTAGTTTCTTGTCTTAGAATTTGGTATTTTTTTTAAAATTGGTAACAATGTATACTTCAACATTAAGGATATGTTGGGGACCTTTAGAAAATCATAAAAGAACAAAAAGTGTAATACTTACAAGGATCCTAAGAACTATAAAAGTTGATCTGAATCCTCTAATCCTATGTCTTTACACCAAAAATATAGATGTTAATTATTTCTTGAATTATTCCCTTGTGTATTTTAGGAAACTATAATTCCTATTGGTTTAGAAGACCCTTTGTCCTAATAGATTTGGAAAAGGAAAATATTGTTCTTATAGGATTGGGAAAACCTTATCCTTATAGGTTTGGCGCTACTTGGGATATATATATATATATATATATACTTGTTTCGAGCACGTGCTTTGCACGTGTGCCCAATGCTAAGTTGCATGAAGTTGTTGTAACAATGTGTGTGTGTGTATATATATATATATATATCACATCTTCCACACAATAAAAAATACAACCATATTGAAATAGACATCCTAATTATCCATTGGGGATGTTGACCTCTATGATATTAAAGACGAAGAAACCACAAATATTGTGAAAGAAAAATAACTATATGTTAAATGTGTGTACATTTTGATTTAGTAATTTACTAATAGAATAAAAATAGACTAACAAAAAAATAGTTACAAATTACAATAATTGATTAAGAAAAATATATAGAGAACTTTCACATATATAAGAAATATTAGGCAAGATAAAACGCATACTCATATTGCAGCTATCTCAAATTTTCTTTTCGAGAAAATCAACAAAGCCTTTCTTTTGTAATGGAAGATTTATGTACTTTTTTCTTGTAAAGATGGGTCTTAACTTAAGTAAGAGAAAAATAATTAATTATATTGGAGAATTGTAACTTAAACTTCATGTTAGAATTAAAATGAATTAAATGAAAGAAAGTGAATGAGGGGAAACAAAGTCTCAAACATCTTTACATATTTCACCAGTAGCTAGAGGCCTAATTAGTAGATGAATATGGTCAATATATTGAATTACGTTATTTAATTATTAAGTAACCCTTCAAATTCTTCAGATTTTCTATTTTCAAAGAGTGTTATACTCAATACAAATTTATAGGATTATTTTAGTAATCCAACCTTTAACTTTGTTGCTTCCCACTTTTAATAGAACTAATAATTCTATTTTTTATTATAAAGTTTGTAAAATAAAATAGTAAATCAGAAAAAAGTACTTTAAAAGCTATACAACTTACATTTGTGGTCACCAAAGCAAGAATAATTATCAACCATGCAAAGACTTAAATCATAAAATTTGAAGTCTTATTGTGTACAATAATTTTTTGTTTGTAGTTATTTATTTATTGAATAGGAATTAACTCGGAAAAGAAAATAGTGATTTTTTAATGGTAAATAAAAGAACACCTTTAAAGAAATCAACAAAAATATTATAAAATGAAGCTAAAAGTAACAATGTGAAAGAAGAAAGTAGAAAAAAATGTAGAGAGATAAGAGATGGCAACTTTCTTTATTCTCTTCCAATTATTCAAAATCTCTTCCGGTGTGTAGAATGTAATGTCCAATGCCATCCTTTATAGTTTATAGGATATAATTGAGGGACTCAAAGGATTGTCATGAATATGTCATTAACATGGATGAAAGGTGAAAGTAACAAACATAATATTAATGAACATCAACAAATGTGTAACATCTTCATTACTAATATTATAACACAAAAATAAAAAATTCCACTTGAACACATAGAAAAGAAATCTAAGCAGATCTTAGTTAATCTACAATAAAATTATCAATCAAATATTAAGATACAAGGAGTGAAGAGAAGTAGCTATCATCAAAACTAAGACAATATATATCATGGCACAATTTACAGATTGAAAAATCAGTGAAGCACGCAATGATATTTATAGCCAAGAAATATAGAAACTCAAAAGTCAAGTTAGAAAAAGATCATTAAAATATCATTAAATTTCTTTATAAGTGCTATGAAGAAGTGAAAGGACACTTTATATTTTATTCTTTAAAAATAGTTAAATTTCCAAAACTATTAAATCCAAATTTGTAGTTATGTTCAAAGTTGAAGCGTATGACTATATTATACAATATATATACTTACTGAATTGTAATAGATAATGTACTAATACACATAGAAGAATATGAAGAATCAATTTTGAAATTGTTAAGATGCGCGTTGCATATATAAATGACTTCTAATAACTTCTTTAAATTAGTAATTGATATGTGGAGAAGCATATAATTATGGTTGATTCATTGTATTGTACTCAATATGATACTTGGCATTTATTTCAACGTATTTTTACATTTTTTGCACAAATTATTAAAGGAGTATTTTCTTTATTTCAGGATTAAAATGTTTAATTAATTATATTAGATGAATTTAATTAAATATTTTATAACATTTTCATTTAGTGTAGGGGTAAAATGGTAATTCAACTTTTCACTTTGGAGGTTCCCACTTATAATAATATATGATGATATGAAGATATGATATATGGGATATAGTTGGGGATTCTATGATATGGTACATGATACACAATGTAGTCCTAAGATATTCCTAAGTATTGTAAGCTTCTTTTTTTTCTTTCATAGTGAAAAACTCTCTCTGCTTTTGTTGGGAGGAGTAGTCCTAGACGAACCTCATTAAATCCTTATGTTATTCTTCTTCTCTATTTTTTCATTGTTTGTGATTGTGTGCTAGTTAATCCATGATATTTCTGCAACAATTGGTATTGGAGCTTGGTTAAGGTTTCTAGACATAATCAAGGGTTAAGATGTCTCCATCATCTTCAATAAAGTATGAAATAGAGAGATTTGATTTGGGGGGGGGGGGGGTCTAGTTTCAGTCTATGGAAGATTAGAATGAGATCGTCTTCGGTGTTACAAGGATTGTGAAAGGCAATCAAGGAGGATTTTCCTAAAGTGTTGAAAGAAACAGAACAAGCAGACTTGAAGGAAAGGGCTTTGAGTGTGATATTTGTGAGCGTTACAAATAGCGTTCTTAAGGAAATTGCTAAAGAGAAATATGCAGCAACGACATGGAAGAAGTTAGAAGATCTGTATTCCAAAAAATTGATGACAAACCGCCTCTACTTGGAAAAAGGTTATACAATCTCCGTATGAATGAAGGTACACCGGCCAAAACTCACCTTGATGAGTTTAATTCAGTTATAATGCATTGAAGAATGTGGATATCAAAATTGAAAGTGAGGATCAGAACTTAATCGTGTTATGTTCTTACCACCGTGTTATGATACTTTTGCTGATACATTGATATATGGGAAAGACAATATCTCACTTGATGATGTTAGTAATGCACTAAAATCTAAGGAGTTGAAGAAGAACTTTCCAGATAGCAGAACTGAGGGTGAAGAACACAACATACAGATTTTAATAGAAAAAGATTTAACGCCAGATCGAAGTCTAGAGACAGGAAGCAAAACTACTATGAATGCAGGGAGCAGGGTCATTAAAAAATAGATTTTCCTAGACTAAAGGAGAAAAGGGAGAAGCAAAAGTTGATTACTCAACAAATATTTGACTACTCAACAAATGTTGTTGACAATGGTAATAATTCTGATGACATTGATTTTGTAGGGGAAGTTTTTGCTGTGAGTTCTAATCATAGGAAAAATTCTTGGGTTCTTAATTCTGGTGCAACTTTTCACATGTGCCCATACAAGAATTAGTTTGCAACTTACAAACAAATGAGTGGGGCTGACACCTAGGTGATGATAATTCATTAGAGGAAGAGGGGATTGGTAAGATCAACTTGAGAATGTTCGATGGCATTATCAGAAATATTGAGTTTTGGCAATTTCCTTTAATGAAAAGTAGTTTCATTTCTCTTTCGACTTTGGATGATCAAGGTATAAGTTTCACTCAGAGAATGGAGCACTTAAAGTATGTAAAGGCTCCATGGTACTCATGAAGTGTAAGCTTCATTCTGGACTGTGTTATCTACAAGCCAATGAAGTTGAAGGGGAAGCAATTGTAGCTTTTGGAAAGAGTGATATGAATCAATCTCAATTGTTGCTATTGCGACTTGGACATATGAGTGACAAGGGATTGTCTTTGTTGAACAAGTGGAATTTGTTGGATGATTACATAAATAGAGCTTTCAATTTTTGTGAGCATTGTGTGTTTGGTAAGCAAATAAGGGCGAAGTTCAGCAAGAAGGCTTTACACAAGACCAAAGACAAGTTAGATTATATACATTCAGACTTCTGGGGTCCAAACATAATTCCCTCCAAAAGTGGTGCAAGGTACTTTATGACTTTGATTGACGATTACTCAAAAATGGTAAGGGTGTATTTCTTGAAAACAAAAGATGAGGCATTTTCCACATTTGTTAAATGGAAGACGATGATTGAGAGGCAAATCAAAAGAAAAGTTAATCGTCTTCGAACTGACAATAGGTTGGAATTTTGCAACTTAGAGTTCAATAACTTTTGCAACATAGAAGGCATAGTGAGACACCACACTTGTGTTGGAAAACCACAACAAAATAGTGTTGTAGAACATATGAACATACACTTTGTGATAGAGCATGAAGTATGCTTTAATGTGTTATCAAGGATTTTTGGGCTGAAGTCATCAATACAACTTGTTATTTGGTCAATAGATTTCCCTCTACAACTTTTGAGTTTAAAACTCCCTTTGAAGTTTGGTCCGATTAGCCTGCTTATTATTCAAATTTAAGAATATTTGCTTGTCCTGCTTATGCTTATGTAAGGAATGGAAAACTAGAGCCAAGTTCAAAGAAGTGCATATTTTTAGGGTATGCAACTGGAGTGAAAGGTTATAGATTGTAGTGCACAGAAGAAAAGAATCCTGGGTTAATTATTAGCAAGGATGTGACATTCAATGAATATGCCTCAATAGACAGTTAGAAGGAAAACGCAATAGCAGAAACAAATCACGGTGTTAGTGACCTCATTGAGCTAGAAGATGAATCTTTACTAGCTCATCCCAATAGTTCAATAGTGGAGGAGGTGCAAGACATTAATCAAGATGATAATGATGATGCACCTATACAACAACAATCATATAGCATCACAATAGGTAGGAAAAATAGTGTGATCAACCAACGAAAAAGATTTGCAAACGTGTTTACTGAAAACCTTTTTAGATATGGAAATTTTATAGAATTTGCTTTATCAGTTGCAAAGACCATTGACGTGCATGGGCCTAATAGCTATAAAGAAGCTATTTCTAGTTCAAAAGTAGATCGATGGGTTGGTGCTATGGGTGAAAAGATTGAGTCTCTTCAAAAGAATCAAACATGGAAGCTTGGTTCATTGCCAAGGGGACAAAAGGTAGTCAAACATCATATTATTTGAGATGTTGTATCTAAAGGGGTTGTTGATGTAAAGAATGTGTCTAGACATAATAATACAAGAGATATGATGACCAAGACAATCCGGACCAATAATTTTAGGCATTGCCTAGACTTGATTGGTGTGAGTTGTACATAGTAAGCCCTTTGGAGGGTTGGGAGTAAGGCAAATATGTGCTATTTCAATTGATGAAAGGAATTCAAGCCAAAGGGAAGATTTGTTAATTATGTCTTGAATTATTCTCTTGTTTATTTTAGGAAACTATAATTCCTATTAGTTTAATTAGGAGACCCTTTGTCCTAATAGATTTGGAAAAGGGAAATATTGTTCTTATAGGATTGGGAAAACCTTTTCCTTATAGGTTAGGGGCCACTTGGGATTTATATATAGGGGATATAGTTGGGGATTCTAAGACATGATACACAATGTAGTCCTAAGGGCTTCGTTTGGTTGGGAACAAGTTATCCCAGGATTAGTTATCCTGGGTTAGCTATCCTGGGATAACTTATCCCATAACTATGATATAAATGGTGGGATAAGTTATTCCAAACATGGAAAGCAAATAAGATACAATTGTTTTATCCCATCACTATTTTCTTATCCTATCACTAGTTATATTTCTCCCTCACACCAAACGACCCCTAAAAGTATTGTAAGCTTCTTCTTTTCTTTCACAGTGGAAAACAGTCTATGCTTTTCTTCAGAGGAGTAGGCCTAACCGAACTTCATTAAATCCTTATGTTATCCTTCTTCTCTATTTTTTCTTCGTTTGTGATTGTGTGCTAGTTAATCCACGATACTTCCGCATCAATAGAGATACAATGCATTTCCATTTAACCTTGTGAATGAAATTGGATATTACTTCAAAATTCCCACTATTTCTCTTCTTCCAGCTTTGAGTTTGGTTATTATTCATTTCTTTTTGTAGTTCAATTATTGTTTTACCTTGTTTTGACTTTTGTTCACGTTGATTTGTAAGATTGTCTATAGTATCTTGCTATAACTTTTTCATTTATGTTATTTCTTTTTCTATACTACTTTTGACTGTGTTTTCTCTCGAGCTAAGGTAGATAGGTAGGAGTAAGGTCAACGTACACTTTACCCTCTTCAAGTCCCATTTTGTTGGATTACATTGGGTATTTTTCTGTTGTGAATAATTAAACATTATAAAACAGGTTAACATTCTCCAAAATACAACAACCATTCCAAATATTTTTTTAGTACGAACAACACATTTGTGTTTACACTTTTATATATTTTGATTCCTATAATACACAATTCGACCAAAAATGGATGTCAATGACTTCCCTAATAATTTCTAACGTAAAATGAGCAACCTCAAAGCTTAACCAACATATATCTATACTACCTGTAGGTAGAGTTGTTAGATAATGAGCTACATCCATTGTTCTCTTGAATAATTAATGGAATTAATGGATATTCAAAATACTTTTCAATGAGTATTAGAAATATTAAATACTCCTATTAAATATAAGAACATAACAAAGTTTACTCCTAGCAACATTATACAAATTTTCACATTTTGTTTGGTAAATTGCAAGAACTTGTAACTGGTATGATAACATTCACATTTAAGAGAAAAGGAAACAAATAAAGTACTCCGTAAAGATTAGGGATGGAACAAAGTCCATGGACAAGGATACATATGTAAAGGCCAAGGGGTGAGACGGGTAATTTAGAATCAGTCCTTACACACAACTGCTATTTCAAGTGCATTAAATTTATTTGGAAGTTTAGTATACACAGTTAGCCATGTGGTAAGTGCTGTTTCTTTTAATTGATGATGCAAAAAACTGAATAAACTTCTACATGCTATATACCGAAGAGCCTTGTCGAAGCTAACCTTTTGAGCTTGGCGACTGCTTTGAAGGAATCGTCCAACTGAATGAGGTAAAGAATTGGTCGATATCCATACCAGGATACTCAGATTGGAGATACTTTTTAACTGAAGTCTTACTTCGAAAAGCATTTTTCTTTCCATCTTTTGGTGCCTGAAAACGCTCCGGAAGATACAAATATCTATCTTTGAAGTTGCCTAAATTTGTAACTCTTTTCCCTGTCCTCCAGCCCCACTTATCTCCAACATTTGGCCAATCCACAGGTGCATATGGTAAACCTTCACCAGAGTCATACTCAGAAACCGGATAAAGTTGAAGCCCAATTTCATTGATTGTAGATGCACTCCCATTATATACAACAAGTGCAAGGCTCTCCCCAACCCCCTCCTTGGTTGACATTTAACTGGAAATTTCTAACTCTGTTGATACCAATGAAAGTCTGAAACCATAGAAAAATGAAAAAGAAATGTCAGAAGTCCACATCAGAAAGCAAACCGTTTTTGGCTGTAAAAACTATACTTCAGATGAAGATAAATGTAAGAACTACAAGTATTGGCAACCTGACCAGCAGAATGCTTGTGTATAATGCAACATGCTTGACATAAACATTTGAATTTATACAACACTTTGTCGGTTTCCCCCATTAATGCTATGTTTTGAATTTACTTCACCCCTAATTTTAGAAGAAAACAATTAGCTCAACTATATATTTAATTAAACTTACTATTTATAGGAGATAGTTCCATTTAGAATAAGTAGTTAGAGTAAGGACTTTTATTTAGTGGCAGAACTAGTTACTGGCAATGTAGTTAATTGGATCCCCTTCACTGAAAAATTATACTGTGCAGTTATGACAAACCTAATCTTTCTAGTTATGTGTAAATTGTTGAATCCCCTTGGCTTAAGGGAAGATACTAGTGTAGTGGCCAATGGGGTTCAAAATCTTTTTTAGATTATATATTCAAATCTTAGGTGTACATTCTAGTATTTATCTCAAAATTTATTTTTTGATTCTCTATCAACCAATGCTATAATTGCATCTGCCAACTCGTCGACTCAAAAGTTATCGATTGTCCAAGACCATATATATATATATATATATATATATATAGAAATAAATTTTGGAACTCTAAAACCACTTAACCACAACCCAAAAGCTAGAAATTAAGGCGGGAGAGCCTCGACGGCTAGCTTTCACTCTACCACAAGTAGGTAGCTTTTTCTCAGGTAGTCCTTTTCGAGTTAGGTGGTCAGGCGCCTCCATGGCCCGATGGGTGATGGATGGATCTAATACCATTGATACAATCAAGGAGAGCATGAAATTAACATGGAGTAAAAAAGACGATAATTGGCTTCTAATACAAATGAGTATATTTACCTACTTCAAGAAAAAAAAATTATTTTTTAAGTATAAATCATTATCATATATATTGAGGAAAAATATATCAATTAACAGAAAGCTCTGATTGAATTTGAGAACATACCTGAGAGATTAAGGACTTGACTAAACTCGTTCTCCTGCTAATCCTAGACGAACACAAAAAATTTAAAATTCAAAAGCAAGGAAAAGGAAAAATCAAAACCCTAAAACCTTGTGAAATGCAAAGGCTGTAATAAATAGAGTTTTTTTAGTATTCAAAAACTTTTATACTCACTTCATGTGTGAGTTGGTACACACCTGTCACATTCCTTAACGAGCAATAATTAAAAGAGTAATTATATTGTATCATTCTTTGAATATAATTAATTTAATATTTTGACAAATGTATTGGAGAAATGAATGGTACTTCCTCTAGTCTATATATTAAGTGAATTGTTAGGATATAACTCTCCTCTTAAACAAAAATATTTAAGGACAAATATTAAAGACTATTTTATTAATTATTATTCCTAAACTATTCTCTTAACAAATGTAAAGTAGTTAATAACATCATTAAAAGAAAGGATAAATATGGAAACAAAAATCCTACTAATAATTATCTTGAACTTTGAAAAATTCACTCATTTTGAACTACAAAAAAAACTTCTAACAATTCACTTAATATGGATTAAAGAGAATAAATCTTAATAGTTCAGTTGGTTGATTACCTGAACTTTTGTTTCATCTTGTTGGTGAAGGTCCAATTTATTAATAACTATTGACGGTAAAAGTGGACATCTATTTTCAAAAAATTAAAGTAATGGTCAAAGTCACACTTCCATTATCAGTTGTTTTTTTTCCTACATAAACTATCACCATATATGTATTAAACACACACATCATTTGAATAGTTTATTGTATATAGTATGCACTCCGTATTTTAATTCAAAAAAAGTTGTCATGTAACAATCACTTGAATACATATTTCCATTTATGCAAAACTAAAGTAACTTTTAGTTTATGCAACAAAATATTATAAATATTATATTACCTTATATAGCAGGCTGAATCATAGAAGAGATCTGTAAGAATCATATGAGAGATCTGTATGATATTTTCTTACCTTTGGTAGAGCTACTTTCTAGTGTATATATACATATAATGCCTGATATATTGACACAAAAACTTCTGTTAAATTATATGGTATTCGAGCCACTAGGGCTCAAGGTTTTGGTTCAAAAAATTTGAAACTTTTCCTAGAATCTTGGGAAAAGGTTTCGGTTCTTGGGTTTGGCAAAGTATATCTGTGCTTGTTGTCCCAGCATTGTCTCATCAGTTCCAACGTATTCCAGATTGTTTTCTAGTGTTAAATCTATGTCCAGATTTGTTTTTGCCTTCACTTTTCTGACAACTTGGTTCAGTTCTGGTGTCGATTAATTGCTCTTATCGATAGTTTGGTGATAGTTTCTTGATCGTTTACTCTTCGTAATCAATTTCTTGGCTAAACATTAGTTAAATTGTCCAAGGAAAAATCTGTCCTGACTGGAATTTTTCTAGCCTTATCCAAAGTTACAAATTCTAAACTGAATGAGTTTAATTATTTTGAGTGGAGTAGAAAAATCAAGGTCTACTTGCTTAGTGTTGATAAAGATAGCCATCTTTTCCAAGATCCTCCAACTGATGCTACTAAAAAGGTTTGGCTTATAGATGATGCTGGACTATCTTGCAAATCATAAACTCTATTGATAATGAAGTAGTTGGTTTTGTTAATCACAATAAGTTTATGAAAGAATTAATGGATTATTTTGAGTATTTATATTCTAGCAAAGGTAACTTATCTCAAATTTATGATATTTGTAAAGAATTTCTATTGTTCTGAGAAGGATGCTAAATCACTCACTACATTACTTCATGGAGTTCAGGAAAACCTATGAAGAACTAAATATGCTTTTACCATTCAGGAGTGATATTAAGGTGCATCAAGCATAGAGGGAATAAATGGCGATAATGAGATTTTTAGCTGGACTCTCCTCTGAGTTTGAGATTGCTAAATCACAGATTCTCTTCAGTTCTAAGATCACTTCTATCAAAGATGTTTTTAGTGGGGTGTTGTGCATAGAGAATACTTCATCTAATCAGTAGACCAATGTGCTTGTTGCAAAAGGAGGAGGAAGAGGAGAAAAAAATAATGCAGCGAGATCGAATAACAACAATGATGCAAGGAAATTGAATCATAACGATGATGTAGGAAGGTGGAGCAACAACAATACTGTTGGGAGATGGAACAATAACAACGGAGAAGACAATAATATATGTTGGGAGATGGAACAATGACAATACTTGTCGCTAATGTAAGGAACTTGGGCATATGAAGCGAATTGTAAAAAATTACAGATTCACAACCAATAGATTTAGACTGACGCTATTTTTGCCACTTCTAATTCACCCTCAACGGTTACAATCTCTGCCGATGAGTATGCCAAACTTACAAAGTATGAGGAATCAATGAATGAAATCACTCCAGCCCCTGCCCTTGCTAAGTTAGGTAACAAATGTATCATTTCCTTCTCAGGCAACTAGATCATTGATTCGGGTGCTACAAATCACATGACAGATAATCCCAATTTTTTTTCTAAATTCCGATCACATAAAGCGCCATCCTCTGTTACCATAGCTAACAGATCTAGTTATACCGTTGAAGGATTTGGGACCGTTAAACCCACTTCATTTATTACTTTGTCCTCTGTGATAGGCTTAGTTAGTCTTGCCTTTAATCTAATTTCTGTAAGTAAGCTTACCAAATACCTAGAATGTTTTGTCTCCTTATTTCCCGATTATTGTCTTTTTCAAGATCTTATGACAAAAAAGATTATTGGTAAAGGACATGTATTAGACTGTCTCTACATACTTGATGAATGGGTGCCCCCATTAGTTGCTTGCTCCGGTATCGTCTTGTCATTCGAAGCACATTGTCGTTTGAGGCATCCTTCTCTTCTTATTTTAAAGAAATTATGTCCTCAGTTTCATAATGTACCTTGAATAGATTGTGAGTTATGTCATTTTGCAAAACACATAGAAGCTCATTAAGTCCTAGAAATAATAAGTGAGTTGGTTTTGCTTTCGATTTAGTTTATTCAGATGTTAGGGGGCCATGCCCTATTGTATCTAAAGTTGGTTTTAGATATTTTGTTACTTTTGTGGATGATTTTTCTCGAATGACATGGATTTACTTTATGAAAAACCTTCCAAAGTATTCTCCCATTTCTCCAATTTTTGTGTTGAGATTAAGACACAGTTTGATGCTTCTATACATATATTGAGGAGTGACAATGCTAAAGAATTCATGTCAACATCATTTCAGAACAACATGAATCAATATAGTATTCTTCATCAATCTTCGTGTGTGGATACACCCTCTCAAAATGGAGTGGCAGAGAGAAAAAATAGATATTTGTTTTAGACTGCTCGTGCTTTGTTATTTTAAATGAAGGTACTTAAGCAATTTTGGGCGTATGCGGTTTCCACAACTAGCTTTTTAATCAATTGAATGCCGACCACTGTGTTTGATGGTGATATTCCCTATGGTGTTCTCTTTCCTAATAAGCCATTATTTTCATTAGAACCAAGGGTGTTTGGGAATACTTGTTATCTTCGTGATTTGCGATCACATGTTACTGAACTAGATCCAAAGGCCTTGGAGTGTCTTTTTTGGGATATTTTGGCTTATAGAAGGGTTATCAGTGCTACACTCCAACTCTTAACATATATATTGTATCAATAGATGTGGTTTTCTCTAAAAACATATCATTTTTCCCTCTCTCGACACCTCTCCCACTCAGGGACATGAATGGGAAGAATGGCTCATCTATATGACCGCTCCACCAAGATTAGAACACCATAAGGAAGTTCTTGATATTATTGTGATGTTAACTAAAAATGTGTCTTCTAATGTTCCTCCTGCCCAAACAAAGCTGCTTGTAATTTAACAGAAGTTCTTATTTCATTATATCAGACATTACATGTATATATACACACACTAGAAAATAGCTCTACAAAAGGTAAGAAAATATCTGATAGATCACTCCTATGATTCTTATAGATCTCTTCTATGATTCAACCTACTATATAAGGTAATATAATATTTAAAATATTTGTCTCGCATGTACTTCTCGGTTTCCCAAGTATCTTCCTCAACTGGACCATGCAACCATTGAACTTTCACGGACTTAATCTCTGGGTCAGCTTCTGGACAACACGATCAAGAATTGCAATCAGTTCCTCCTCATACTGAAGGTCTTTGTTTAACACAACTGAGTCCCATTTTATGATGTAATCCCTTTCACCATGATATATTTTCAACATAGACACATGAAATACCGGATGGACTCCCGATAAATTAGGAGGTAAAGCCAATCTATAAGCCACTGGCTCTACACATTTAAGAACCTTAAATGGACCAATGTATCACGAACTTAGCTTTCCCTTCTTGCCAAATCTCATCACCCCTTTCATGGGCGATACCTTAAGAAGAACATTCTCACCAGTCTGAAATGTCATGTCTCTTACCTTATGTTCTGCATACTTCCTCTGCCTATTCTAAGCTGCTAAAAGTTTAGCTTGAATACTCCTCATCCTTCACTAAATTAACCTCCAAAGGTTTCACATCTCCAGCCTCGAACCATCCTATGGGTATTCTACATCTCCTCTCATAAAGTGCCTCAAGCAGTGCCATATCTATGCTGGAGTGATAACTATTATTATAGGAGAACTCACACAAAGGTAGAAACTTATCCCAATGCCGTCCAAAGTCAATCACATATGCCCTCAACATGTCCTCTAACACTTGAATAGTCCTCTCCGACTGCCTGTCCGTCTGTGGATGCCCGACCACTAATAAATTCGCTTCAAATCTCGGTACATTTTGGTCATACCCGGATGAATGGAATATCACGAACCATGGGATTCTGTCAACAATTTTTGAATCAAGTCATCAACTCGAGGAACACAAATCTTTACTTTAAAACTGAGCACACCTTCTACATCAAGAGTGGTCTCTTGTGCCTTACCATTCACAGTCTTCTTCTTAAGCTCATTCAAATTTTCATCCTCAAACATTTGGCCTTGATCTCCTCACTAAACGTGGCCTAACACTCCACTTTTCTTTGAGATGACTAACTGCATGAACTTAGACTCCAAGGTCTGAATTTCCTTAGCCAAAGGTCGCTTGGATACACTCAAGCAAGCTAGACTCCCCATATACACCACTTTTCGACTCAAAGTGTTTGCCACTACATTCACATTCCCCGGATGGTATTGAATGGTCACATCATAATCCTTGAGTAACTCTATCCACCTTCGTTGTCTCAAATTCAGATCCTTTTGAGTGAACACATGACAGCATAGAGGTAATGTCGTTAGATCTTAAGAGCAAACACTACCGCTGCCAACTCCAAATCATGCGTTGGGTAATTCCTCTCATACACATTCAATTGTCGCGATGCATAAGCCATGACATTTTTATCGTGCATTAACACAATACCCAAACCCGAATGGGAAGCATCACAATAAATAACAAAATCATTGCCTTCCACCGATAGTGCTAGGATAGGTGCGGTGGTCAAAAGAGTCTTGATCTTTTGAAAGCTCTCATCACACTTTTTAGTCCATTCAAAGGGTACCTCCTTTTCGATCAAATTTGTCAAGTGAGTGGCAATTGAAACAAAGTTCTTCACAAATCGACGATAGTAGCTAGCGAGCCCCACAAAACTCCTAACTTCTATCACAGAGCTAGGCCGAATCCAATTCTTAACCTCCTCAATCTTTTGGGGATCTACTATTACCCTTTCTTTTGAAACTACACCCCAAAAATGCAACTGAAGTCAACCAAAATTCATACTTAGAAAATTTAGCATACAACCTTTGTTTCCCAAGAACACCCAGAAAATAATACAAAGATGGTCGGAATGCTCTTCCTCACCTAAAACCATTGTTGCAAGCTCGAGGTTATGAGTTGGATAGTTCTTCTCATGCACCTTAAACTGTCTAGAAGCATACGCTATAACCTTACCTCGCTACATCAACACACAACCTAGGTCGACTCTGGATTCATGACAATAGATAACATAACCGTCTGAACTCTCTGGTAGAGTCAAAACAAGAGTTGTAGTCAACCTAGTTTTTAGTTATGCGAAGCTCTTCTCACACTCATCTGACCACTGAAACTTAACCTTTTTTTGAGTTAACTTAGTCAATGGAGAAGTTATAGATGAAATTCCTACCATGAGCGTTCTGTAATAATCCTCCAAACCTAAGAAACTTCAGATATCTATAGGAGAGGTAGGTCTGCACTATTGTTTCACTACTTCTATTTTCTGAGAATCCAATCGGATCCCTTCGCTAGACACTATATTACCAAGGAAAGCAACGATTGCAACCAAAACTCATATTTTCTAACTTAGCGAATAACTGATGATCTTTGAGCGTTTGCAAGACAACCCTCAAATGAGTCGCATGTTCTTTCTCATTCCTAGAGTAAATGAGGATGTCATCAATAAAGACGATAATGAACAAGTCCAAATACTTCTTGAACACCCTGTTCATCAAATCCATGAAAGTTGTAGGAGCATTGGTTAGTCCAAATGACATAACTACAATTTCATAATGACTATAGTTTTGAAGGCTGTTTTCAGAATGTCACTATCTCTGACTGTGAGTTGATGGTAACCAGATCTGAGGTCTATCTTCGATAAATGACTAGCACCTTGAAATTGGTCAAACAAGTCATCAATCCTGGGAATAGGGTACTTATTCTTGATTGTGACTTTGTTCAACTTCCGATAGTCAATGCACATCCTGAGAGAACCATCTTTCTTTTTCTCGAACAACACTGGTGCACCCCATGGGGAAATACTGGTCTGATGAAGTCCTTATCTAGAAGGTCTTTTAACTGCTATTTCAATTCCTTAAGCTCAATTGGAGCCATTCTATAAGGAGGAATAGAAATATGTTGGGTATCTAGAAGGAAATCAATTTCAAAGTCAATTTCCCTTTAGGGAGGAGTTCTAGGAAGATCTTCTGGAAACACTTTTGAGAACTCATTAACTACTGGAACTGACTCCAGAGTTGGGGTTTCAGAGCTTGAATCCTTGACTCGAACTAGATGATAGAGACAACCCTTAGAAATCATCTTCTTGGCCTTAAGGTAAGAAATGAATTGACCCATAGGCACTGAGCTACTACCTTCCATTCTAGGATTGGCTCATCTGGAAACTGAAAACGAACGATCCTAGTTCTACAATCAACCAAGGCATAACATGAATGTAACCAATCCATGCCTAGGATGACATCAAAGTCTACCATTTCTAACTTTGCTAGATCTGCTGAGGTGACTTTCTGAAAAACTGTGACAAGGCCAATTCTGTATACCCGTCTAGCGATAACTAGGTCACCAACTAGAGTAGAGATTGAGAAGGGTTCGGAGAGAGTTTCTGGTCTGACACCAAAGTTTATTGCTATATATCACAAAGGAAAGAGTAGCCCCTGGATCTAACAAAGCATAAAAATCTAAATGAAATGCTCGTAACGTACCAATGACCATATCAGGAGAATCTTCCATGTCCTAGTGAACCTGGAGAACATATAACCTATTTTGGCACTGATCGCCACCTGTACTAGATGAAGCACCCTGCTGAGTCGGGCGACCTGCTGGAGCTGTAGACTGAGCCCAACTATTATTACCTCCTTGACTTTGTTTAGAAGAACAAAAATCTCTCAACCTGTGACGAGATTGACCACATCCAAAACACCATTCCTCTCCTTCAAGACACTCTCTCGGATGGTTCTTATTGCACTTAGGACAAGTTGGGTAGGTTTTAGTACCTAGACACTCCTTGAGACTTAGGGCCTGATGCCCTACCTTTCTAATCCAGTCGAAATCTGGAGGATGGAGCACTAGCTGTTGAATGTGCTAGAGCTAAAGATTTCTGCTGAAACTATGAGCGATTTCCACCACCCGATTTCTGCTAAGAGTAATCATAGTTGCCTGTTTTAGTCTTCTAGTTATCCTTAGCCTGTTCCCTAAGCTTGTCTCCCTTAACATGCTAAGCATAAGTCATAATCCTAGATATATTTATATCTTCCGGCAACATAGCATTTCAGCACTCTGTTTACACTATGTCAGACACCCATACATAAACTTGTTCATTTGTGCCCTTGGATCAGCAACCATGTGAGGAGCATACCTAGAGAGTTGGGTGAACTTGAGTCTGTACTCTTGGACTGACATGCTACCTTGCCTCAAATTCATGAACTCCTGAGGTTTTGCCTCCCTCAACCCTCATTGGAAGAACCTGTCCAGAAAAGTCTCACTAAAATACTCCTAAGTGATAGGAACTGCATCCGTACCTCTGTTTTCTTTCCATTGAGTAAACCAGATGTGAGCTACATCCTTAAGCTGGTATGATGCCAACTCTACCCTATCATTACTAGTCATTTGCATCACTCCAAAGATTTTCTTGACCTCATCAATGAAGTTCTGTGGATCCTCACCAACCTGCGACCCTAGAAACTGAGGTGGATTCATTCTAACAAAATCTCGAACTCTAGCTGCAGCTGACCTAACATTAGTGTTAGTAGGAACTAGGGCCTGTTGATTATTCTGGTTGGTAACACTTTTAGCCAAAAGCTGAATAGCATTCCGAAACCCATTATTTGAAACTTCCTGATCTGGGACTGGAAGCGCTGCATTAGCGTTGCGGGTATTTGCATTCATTCCGAAAGCTCTACGAGGAGGCATGATCTAAAAACACATAATGATGGATTAGAAAGAGAGATCATTCCAACACACGATAAGAATATCAAGAAAGTAAAGTTTTCCTAAAAGCACTTCGTAGCCTCCCTCTCATTAGATATGGTGCACTTCACACCCATGAAAATGACTCTACTTAGTGTGGCTTTTGATACATCCTAGGACACTTAAACCTAATATTCTGAGACCAAGTTTGTCACGCGTCGAAGCTACCCCAGGGCGTAAACATGGGATCTACGATCACGAGTGACCCTAAGCTAACCCTGCTGGCATATCATAAGCATACATAAAGATAAACTGAAACAAGAAATACTGTGCGGAAGGTTAAAACATTTGATCAATTGAAATGATGGGGAATACCCAATACTATCTGAATATATATAACTGAGAAGAGTTTTAGATACTGAAATAAAACCCATACACTAAAGCTGAATATGTCTATGTGTGAAATAAAGCCTCTAACTGAATAGAGATGCTGGGACATGCCCCTAACTAACTTTAGTAAATACTGAAAACTGAAATGAAAAGACTAAATATAGAAACATGTCTATTGTCCTCGGAATATGAGGACTTACCACTGATACTGCTGAACTGGAGATCCGGAATTAATCTATGCATGATCTGAATTTTGAGGACCTGTACCTACATCATGAGAATATGTAGTGCAGAGTATGCTTCAATACCTGAAAGGTACTGAGGATGCATGATAGAATAAAGCTGAATAAAACATATAACTAAACAAAACGATAAGGCAATGATATAATCTCAACATGTTAAATATGCTAAACATGTTGAATATGAACTAACTAAATGTAGTGACCAAGTTTATAATATACTGAAATTGAAGACTGAACTGTCATTGATAACTTGGTCAATACACTAGAATCTGTCTGTGAGAGCTACTAATAATCGACATAAAACCACATGAGCTAAATATGGAGTCCGATGTATATGCCCCATCGAGAGGACCCAATATACCTTGCCAAGGGTATAGAGGCATGACTGGCGTGATCACTATGTATAATGCCCACAGAGGGAACTTACCTACGGGGGCACATAGTTCTGGGACTATGAGGGTGACTGACCCTAGTCCACTCGGTATTAAGCCTACTCCTAACTGATTATGTAAATGATACATTATGACTGAAGTTCTGTAATACTGACATGCTAACTGAAAATGTAACATTAATATGCTGATAATGAAATATTCTTAATTGAGGCATGTATATCTGAATAAACTGACCTAGAAAGTGTAATTCATGAACTAAACGAATCTACACAACTAGGGTTCTGAGTTTCAAGCAAGAACTAAGCAACAATTCCACGAAAACATGATAATCTGATTTGGATTAGTCTAACAACTTAATCACAACATAAATTATGAAATTCTAGAAACCCTAGGCTTAGCATGATATAGAGAATCAAGCAACTTAGGGAATTCTAGGGACCTAATGGGTGAAAGGAACCCACTAGTGAAATCCCACATACCTGGTGATGAAATTCACAGAGAAATCTTTCGATTTTGGGGTTGGAATTGAAGAAAACCTTACTGCGTGTTCTTGAGGGACTGCTCGACTTTTCTCTCTGTTTTGCTCTAAGTTTCGCTCGATTTTGGTGATTGATTGATTAGGGTAAGTTCTAATTAAGTTAGTAGGCTAAAACTGACCAAAACTACGTAGTTTAGGGGTCCAACGCATATGGAAAAGACCAGACGACCCTTGACTTAAAAGTCTGACGCAGCTGACCACGACACCTCTGACGGACCGTCAAAGGGACTACAGACCATCAAGCTGGTCGTGGTCTTTGGTCCAGTCGCGGCTAGTTTCTGGGATGAGCTTCCACGAGCGCCACCATGGTCCGTTTCTGGACCACGGCCCGTGAAGGGTCCCATGGACTGATGTCTAGGCCTGGTGGACTCTGCCCGGCTCCCACGAGTGCCAATACGGCCCGTGAAAGGCTCCGTGGTCCACCTTTGTTGGAAGGGTGCTGAGTTCACGGGCAGGTTGAAGGACCGTGGTCCCTCTCACGGTTCGTGAACCCTGTCGTGGTTCACTGGTTCTGGTGTTTTTCTACTGCATTTTCTAAGTGTGGTTTCCGAGATGTTACACTCCTCTATTCATAATTAAATATTCTTTGAAGTTTTTACTTGATTAATTAACTTTATTTTTTGGGAAAATTTTCAAAATATCAATATTGTTGTATTTAATAGGACCCCTTAGCCACACTTTTACTATTTATTAAAAATGTCATTATTTTAGTTCATTTTGTATCTGATTTATGTATTTTTTATTTGTTTGATTTGTAAAATACAATTATTTAATAACACAAAGTAGAAAATCAGGGGAGAGAATATTTTAAAAAAAGGAACATATCACCCAAAATTCTCATTAGTTACAATTTTAAAAAGTAGATGATAGGGCATCCATCCCCCTTGTTCATAAAATTTCAAAATTTGACTTTTAACCCTTTTTTTTCCAGATACAAAACATTCAACCATTGATTCTTCCAACATAGATAGATACAAAAAATAAAGTTTTGGATTAAAAATAAAGTATATTTCCATGTTTAATCATTGAGTAATTGCTAGAATTTTTTTGCATGATTCTAAATGATGTTGATTATGGTTTAAAGGCTCAGATCCACAAAGAGATCGGTGCACAAGAGAGGCAACCGCGCCATGGCTGCAAAATCACCATGATTTACAAAGCCATAATTATGTTTTCATTATAATTCTATACCAACAACTTTTGTATTTTATGTGCTTGCTTTACCATTCAAATTAGAAATGGTATTTTACTTTCATAGTGAAAACTAAAAAATGTATCCCATTGATCAAAATTGTATTACATGACCTACAAATATATTTTGTTTTATTTGTATTAGAAAAATATTATTGATTGTATCCCAATATAATCTAATCATTATGTAACATTCCAAAAATTTCTAAGTTAAGACTCAAGTCATTCTTCATTTGTGAATAAGGTTGTACCGAGTGATTCTAAATTTTTTTAGGTGTTGAGGTCAGTAGATGTAACACCTCAGATTTCAAAAAGAACTAAAGAGAAATTTGTTCAAGTTTACCATCAGTTTTTTTTTGAGTTTTGGGCCAAATTCAACCAACTATATCTTTTAGCACATAACTATTTACCTATCAAATTGAAGGTCTCTAAGTCTTCTTTCCAATGCCACCAAGTTTGCTAAATTTTGAGCTCTAAGTAAGAAGTTATGACTGATTTACTAACGAAGCTCTAACTTGGTAGCAGCTTCGCGATGGCTCCAAGTTACAGAGTGAATACAGACCTCACTGTCTGCTAGAAAAATATTTCGACTTCCAACTCTTTTTATTTTTTTTAAGGGTATTTTAGTACTAAAAACCCTTTGGAGGTCATCTAAATTACCCATACGTGTAGAAAAATCAGTTTTGATAATCAAACCCTCTCGTTCACTCCCAAATCTCTGCGCTCAAGAACTTCAAGAAACGCTAAGGTTAGGGTTCATTTTCCAAGATTCTCCTTTAAGTTTCTTCAAAACCATTGTTCTTCCAAGTATGTAAGTTTCATAGTATTGGATTTGTTCATCTTCACGCCAATCATGTGAGTTTCATCCATAAATTCGTTCTTAAAGTTTATTGATTGAGATTCTTGATGAAGTTCTTGAGGTTTTAGCTTCATTCTTTAATAATGGAGTCTTGTTGAGTTCTTGAGGTGAGGAGTCTTGCGAATGAGTGTTATTAGCATGAACTTTATGTGGGTTTCATTGAAAATGTTCCAGGTTTATGAAATTTGTGAAATTGGGCAATGGAATTGCATTGAGTATGAATTGAATCGAGTTTAGGAGAAGAAGAAAAGAGCGGGCAAATAATTGCACCTAGGTCCGTATCGCAGATGTGCTTAAGATTTTCAATATCCAATTGATCAACGCCTCTATGCGTCGCGGAGAGGATACGGAGTGCTATGTCTCAAAAATTATTTCGTTACCAAAAATAAAATCCTTCTCCATGTCGCGCCAGTGCTTTCCAATTCGTGTCATCACATATCTTCTCATTACTAACTATCAAAGTTTTCATTAATCATTGAGAGATCCTATATCCTAATCATAGCTCTTAAACTTACATTCCAAATTAAAGTAAGTTAAGAGGAAATTCAAGGGGTCCGTTTGAGTCATTTTGAGAAGTCTTTTGTAATCAACCATAGTTTGTCTTAAGGAAGTAAGTATGAGAATGAGAAGAGTTGTATTCATAAGCCTCTATATTGTTATTGAGATCCTCGAGTGGAGTTGTTCATGTCCATAATTTCGCATGAACCCTATGAGTTGAGTATTCTTGAGATGAGTAGTATCTTTGAGTTCTGAGTCCTTGAGTTATTGAGTTCCTGATCCTTTTTGAAACTATATTGCTAATTATTGAATTGCCATATGTTATCCATGAAGGTCCTTGAGTTGAGTCGTTCATGTCTATAATTCTGCATGAAATCTATGAATTGAGGTTCTTTAGAAGAGTAGTATCATTGAGTTCTGAGTTCCAAATTCTTGAGTTCTGGGTGTAAAATTCTATGAGGTCATTAAGGTCCTTGTGTGGTTTCGTTCATGTCTATACTTCATCATGAACCCCATATTGAGTTACAAGTTTTGAGACATTTGTGAAAACTAATTATGAATTTTAAAACTGAGTTTGAGGAAGTAAACGATGAGTTTTGAGAAAGAGTTCTCAATTATGAATTGAGTTAAGTATAAGGGAAATAAGTATTCCCAAATGTACCATATTTACATTGAGAAAAGAGAAACTTTGATTTCTAAAAAAAGTTTATGAGTTCAAAGATAATTTTGAGCAGTTACCTCTTTTGAGAGGGTAGTTTGAGCAATTATCTCAAACCAGAGAAATAGTTATGTTTTTAAACATATGAGCATAAGGCATATATTATTGGGAATAGTATTGAGCACCGGTATGTGGATGAATTCAGACAACTCACATTTCTTGTAAACCATGCATGCCAACATGGGTATAAGATAATACTTTTTAGATAAATCCTAAGTGCCTTCGGGTAGATCCTAGTGAATCCACTTATTTGAGGTGTTCTATACCCCGGAAAGGTATAGGATAGTTCTGGCAGTGTGGGCAAGACACTATATCATCACGTAACTCATAGTGATGGTTATTAGTTAGAAAATCTCCAGAATAAGAGTAAAGAGTTTATTACTGTACTTTTATACATTTTGAGTTCTTGTCTCCTGTTTACAAAGCTTTATTTATTGCATATTATTATCATTGGTTTCATATTGATTTGAGTATTCTTGAGTTGCTATGAGTATTCTTGAGTTGCTATAAGTATCCTTTAGTTGAGTTGAGTTGGGATGAGGTGAGTATGTTTCCCTTTTATCAGTTCAAGCTTATATTTATGTTCAGAGTTCTTCTTACATGCTCGTAAATTCAATGTACTGACGCCATTTGGCCTGTATCATTTCATGATGCAGATACAGGTACTTAGGATCATCAATAGTCATTTCGTTGAGATCATTTGACCTTTTAGTCAACTTTGGTGAGCTTTTTAATATTCCAGAGAACTTCATCTTTATCTTATAGTTAGTAGTATTGAGATGACGTGGGTCTTGTCCCAGGATCCCTCTGTAATAGTAGAGGCTTCATAGATAGACATAGTTGAGTAGATTTTCAGTATTTACCTTCTTTTTAGTTGTTTTTACAAACTATGAGTTTATCTATTGAGTATTGTTCAGACTTTTTAAAGTTGAGTATTTGAGTTTATTGAATTTAACTTAGTTATAAGATTATGTATGCTTAAGTTAGTCTTCCTCTTGTAGTCAGCCAGGATAAGGGTTCGACCAGAAATGGTTCTCGAGTGCCGGCCACATCCATTGTGTAGGCTCGGGTCGTGACAAACTTGGTATCAGAGCACAAAGTTCAAGTGTCCTAGGGTGTCTATGAAGTCGTGCCAATAGGATCTTATTTATGGTTGTGAGGGCCCACTTCTATAGATGAGGGACTACATAAATTTAAGAAAAAATTCCCTTATATCATACTTTAAATCGTGCAATAGAGCTATTTCATAAGGAGATTATTCAAACTCATGCATTTCTAAAACCCATTCGACTACCCTTCATACTCAAGGTAGCTGAAAAGCAAGGACAGATCCTTAGTGATGAGTTACTCTCATAAAAAATCTTGAGAAAGTCATGAGACTACATAGGGGCTTGAGAGAAGTATATGAGTGAGTTAAGAGTTGAGTTTCGAAAGAATGCACTCATATTCATAAGAATCGTGCATTCAAGCTAAATGTGAGATGTATCCCAGGCTCTTTTCTCTAAACCTTCTTTCAGTTGAGACCGTTATGAGGAAATGTGTTTTAGAGCTTGGGTGTTATTTTCACCTGAAAGGATAGTATGAGTTATGATATTATAAGCAATAGTAGTAAAAGTGCCTAGAGTTAAAACAATGCATGCAGAGGTTCGGTAATCTAAGAAAGGGAGATAGTGATGAGGCGAACCATGTTGTTGTAGTCATGTACCCAGTAAATCATAAATGAGAAGTTTCCCCTTATGAGTAGACTAAGGAATAATAATTTTTGTATAGAGTTCATGATAGAAGGTAGAGGTACTAGTTAGGATGAGTTAGAGTATACTTTAAACAAAAGAGATTTTATGTCGATGTGCCATCGTGTTGGTGAAGACCAAGTATAGGTGTTGAATAAAAGAGCAGAGTATTCATGAGGTAATAGATCTAAGCTAGGCTTATGAATTTTGAGGGAGAGCCTATAATATTCAGAGGGCTACAAAACTAGTTAGCGAATGATGTGTAGTGAGTGGGTAAATAGTATTTAAGTTGTGAAAGGAAGTGTGATGGTAAATGTTGGAGAAGAAGTACAGAGAAATATGGAAACAATAAAAAAGAGAAGGAAAACTGCGACTTCTTTCAATTTATGATTAATTGGAAGTTACAAAATAACAAAATATGCCCACATGATATATAGGCTAAGTGATAAATAACTAATCCTAAAATATAGGTCCTATAACCCCACTAAAACACTATTTCAGCAACACTAGGAAACTACCTAACAGAATACAGAAGACTAGTTCAACCAAACTATCCATGTCCTAATGTACGTGTTCCTACTTTGTTTTGAATCACTTTTCAACATTCCCTCTTGATTCAAAACTACAGACACCAAATAATCCTCTGAAATAGCAAAATTTCTCTTTAG